>JAYMTF010003446.1:0-15200 GCA_036897485.1 Pelargonium nanum | reverse complement strand
GACCCAACACGATTCCGACACGATTAGAATTTTTATGAACTCAAACACGTTTATTACGTACGTGTTCGTGTCGTGTCGCGTGCTATGACCCAAATTGCCAGCTCTATCAGGCATTTTTAATTTATTATCTCTATTGCATATATGCATTATAACCTTATATAGTTATTTAATTGTTTACGCACTTAAATTTTACTTTTCCGATACACATATTATATCTTTCAACAATGTCGATGTGACATAATTTACGGCGAAAAGACACAAACTACTAACACAAAGATAATTCATATGTGGTATGATGAAATTAATTGAGTTAATTAAGACTTTTGATTAAGGTTAAGCATAAAGAAAGTAATTAAAAATGTTAATTAATTAGGTTTTGTGGGGCATCTGATGGAGACCAGTCAGCAATGCAACATAAGTAGCTTTTTCATGTGCAACCCATCACTTCAAATTGAAGAGCCAATGAGTTGCCCATCTTCTAGGGTTTGCTCTTTACACCACACCATGCTCTTCACGCTTGTCGTTTGTTCTTTGTTTTTGTGACTAAACCTCAATTTCACAGGCTTTTTTAATCTTTTTAAAATCTGTTTGCTTTTTGTCAACTTTGAGCTCCAGCCTTCGATAAAACAATTACAACAATACACACGTCCACAAATGATGGCTCTATAGAAAGTGTCTTTTGTTGTTTGATAATATAAAAATTGGAGTTTAAAGTACACTTGTGCAGACAAAAAATATGTTTTCACGAGAGATTTGGAATTGTGATATTGAATATGATTGGGTGCACAAATGTTATTGCATAACAAGAGTAGAGTGCATCAATGAATTGTATGCAAACATATTTCAATATTTGTTTACACATTTAAGATCGCAGTACATTGAAATTGAAATCAAATTGTGTCGTTAGATGTCTCTTTTAAACTTGCAAATTTAAAGATACGTATATGTGGATTTCGTTAAAATTTCTCAAAAAGTGTGCATAGCAAGAACTAGAAAACATACAGTACGTACTTCTCCGAATTTTCTGAAAATATTCAAAATATAGAACTAATTTAAACGCCCCTCCAAATTAGTTTCTAATGCAAAAAGTAGAGCCTTAACCGTCACAAAATCATGTAAATTCACCTTCTACCTCAAGTAAATGGGATTTAATGTCATGAACGAGAGGATCGATTCTGTGTAAATGTGTTAATTCCGCTTCCAAAGAAAGAGCTTCAAACATTGTAAATGTGTTAATTTGAATTCAATGTGTTGACATCAGTTTGGGAGAGCCCCATGAGTTAGAGCTGGCAATCTAAACCCAAATCTACGGGCTCCTGACAAAACTCTTACCAAACTTGAACCCGAACTGACCAACTTTCAAATCAAGCAGGGCAAACCTACACAACAAAGTCAGCATATTTTGTGCCTAAAAATTGAAATCTAACTCGAACTCAAAATACTTGTAAGTCGGGTGCATGTTAGGATTCAACCACCTGAAACCCGATCTGCCAGATCTACTGTGGATGCAGCAAAGGCGGCCATTAGAATTTAGAATAAAAGCAGGCATTAAAATAAGGTGAGGTGGATGTGGTTGCTGGTTCATCTCGATCTTGAAGAAAGGAAAAAAAGAATCAGGTTGTCAAATCAGTTGGAGTCAATAAAAATCCAAAGACAGATCTCTTGAAGATCATAGGCTGCATGGGGAGCTTCACTAGCTGACACGTACGGATATTCTCTCCTGGTGGATTCACGCTCCATGCTTTTGTTTTCTTAAAGCCTGGATTCCATGTCTTTTGGATTTCTATTTTATTCATGTTATCTATAGTTTACTATTAGGGTTCTTGCCAGAACAAAGTGGTGATCAATTGTTTTATTAATCTTCATACACATGCCTCAAAAGTTGTATTGATCATCAAGTGTATGTGTGTATATATAAGAAATTTCTTATATTTATAAGAAAATATAAGAAACTGAATTGATCTTGGCATTTCTTTTGGGTGTAGGAACTTATTTTTGAGTTTGATGCCTCATATATATATTTTTGATGTGTTTTACTTCTGATGTTTCTTTTCATCCACTTCGTTCGATAATTTTGAAGTGCGGGATAAGATTTAGAGATTTGATGATTTCATTTTGCAGAAGGCTGATAGAAGTGCTAATAAGGTGGCGGGTTTCTTCGCCCGTTTTTGTTTTAATTCACCTACTTTATTCGGTTGTAATCATATTCACCCTCAGAGGATGCTTTACGTTTTCTGTATCTGGATTGTATGAACTCTATTCCTGCGGAGTCTGTGCGGGTTTCTTTGCCACCGTAAGGTCTTTATCGATCTATTACATTTTTGGTTTTTCAAAATAAAACATCTATAGGAGATATCTCCCCCCACACACATATATACATTTTTATTTGTTCATAATTATTGCATGTTGAGTAATAATATTGTAATTTGACTCAAGGTTATGGTGAGTGCTATCTTTCTCTAATGATATAATGAGCCACCATGAAAAGTAAGATTCCAATTATTAATATGATTTGTTTATAACACTATGCTTGGACTGGAATTATATTGGCATTGCTTCTTGGAGAAAGACTAGGTATGATTTAATGTACCTATTTTGCTTTTTGCAGACATTGCAATGACTTCTTCTTTTCCATATGAGATTCAATCCATGGTATATATTTAAGGTCCACTTGTTTTTGGAAAATAATAATGTGGGAGGCTAGGGAAGAAGCCAAGCAAAGGAAAAGATTGGAACAAGAATAAAATAGGAAAGAATATATTATTAATGTGTAATAAAAACAAGGAGATGGAGGACTCAGTCTAGATTATAAGTTTTTTTGGTTTAGGTTATGTCATAGCTAGGTTCAATTATGACACCCCCAAATATGCATAGTTAATTTTTTTTAACTCTTCTCATGTCCTTCTAGGACATTTGCGTTCTCTATCTTCTCTTATCGGTCTCACACTAAGTGTTTTTATTTATATTTTGAGAAAATTAAGGAGAAATTAGTTAAGGATATATTTACTTTGCATCATCATAATCATGTGTTAATGAAAAGTAAATATATTATTATAAGAGAATAAGGAATCTAAGCCTAGTATTTTTTGGCTTAGCCTAAGCCATACCAATGAGGTGATGACACCTCATTTAATTTCATCCACCCAAGTGAATTGGTGGGAGCGGAGCGACCCGCCCGGATTCAAGATTTTTAATGAGGTGTCATTGCCTCATTGATGGCTTAGCCTAAACCAAAAAATCTTTGGCTTAGAATCCTCAATCTCTTATTATAATTATATTATTGACAATTTACAAAAATTCAAGCAAGAGCACACTCATTTTGGGACAAAAGTTCAAGTAAAACACAACACTCTTTTTGGGACGGAGGGACTAGAATATAGTACTGTTAAATAAGTGTTTGATTTACCTTTTTGTTTGAATAAAAAGTTTGATTTACTTAATAATTATTTGTAAGCCAAATATATCAGCCCACAAAGTGGCTCTTGCTTTAATTTTTCAGCAGCATAATCTTTGTGACCAATAACATAGTGGAAAATCATCTGCAAAATTAATGGGTATTTTATAAGCAACAAGATTCTAACTACTTTGTGGGAGCAAAGCAAATCATACAAAAAAAAAAAAGAAGAAGTAAAGAATAAAAGGTGGCACTAAAAAAACAAAACATAATTTTATTATTTTATTTATGCAAATTTGTGCATAAATAGAGCAGTACTCAATCCTAGCTCAAAAACTGGCAGTTTTATTTCAAGACTAATTGCATGATTATATACAAACTTTGTTGGGAAATTCCTAAGAAACAATCTCATTGATTTTGGAAAATTGAAGATTAGAATTGAATTAACTCATTTTATTTTGCTAATCTAAGAATCTATGGTGACCAAGGGCATAAATTAAAAGCCAGCATATATAAAAAGATTGGGTTTAATTCACATTCTTTTGACCATTAGTCTACCAAAAGAACATTTTCTTGACTGGAATTTTGACCTATTGAAAATGCTAGCTGTTCAAAATTACACCAAGATCCCTAAACATAGCTAAGCTAGTAGGATTAGGACTTTAGGAGTATTAATTAGAGGTCTATAATGGCAAATTTGATATCAACTCAACTCTACTCCAATGCATGAGGTGTCCCCTATTTTGATATTTGGATATGTTTTATATCATTTAATTTTTGTTCTTCTGAAATTCAAATTTCAGCCCAAAAGAATTAATTGTTAAATGGCTTCATTATATTACAAAAGGTTAATAAGGTAAAGACTACAGCCCAGATTATATTGCAAGAGTATATAATTATTATTTTTTTTAAATTTGGAGGGACTGAAAGGTAGATTTTTCTATAATTTTTTCATCAAAAAGAAAACATCAGATCACATTATTCCAAAATTATTGAACATCATGAAATATAAGATGCTGCTTCCAGATCTTTCTACTTCCTTTTCTCATTCCAATACGATAAATTATAGTGCATGCGTTATATTGCTAACTAGTGCATGAAATTTTGTTGGGATTTGCAGTGTCCCTAAAATCTAATTTATTTAGGAAAAACATCTTCTAAATTATTAAATCTGATTGTCTTTTACACTCTACATACCTCTATTCATATAATTGTGTGAGAGAGAGTAATCAAATGCGCAAAACACAATGAGAGACGGTGACTCAGTTCTCTATTTGTGTTGTTTGTGTGAATGTTACAAAGACGGAGAAGATTCATTTCAAAAGGCCTCACAAATTTTAGGGTTTAGGGTTTAATTATAGTTTAAAGTTTAGGGTTTCATCTCACATTTATTCTCTAACAATTTCAGTCACATGACACTTTTTCATTAACTTAGCTAGTGGTTCTTTTTCTTCGACTAGGAGGTCATTATTAACTCGTATGAGTCCTTATAATTACTTTTAAAACATTTAAACGCTACTCTAGCGTTTGGCTCAAAGTTCAAACATCACATAGCCTAAAATTCCCATTCTATATAAGATTAATTTATTTGTATTTCATGATCATACATTTTCATGTTATATACACACAGTCACACACTAAGAAACACAAATTTTCTGTAGCTATCTAGTCAATATATAGGCCAGTGTCATATATACAGATTTTGACACAGAAACTCAGTGGCTAACTAATTATAAAATATACATATATAAATGAATAAGGAGTTTATTTTATTTTATGATCGAAAAACAACACAAAGGTATAATATAATGTAGGAACTTATGCGCACAAAAGTGTACATATATATATGCAAAAGAATTAAAGTTGGCATATATTTGAAGATAATATGCGAATTAATGTTGTGGGGGAGGATGTGAGCAATACTACACAATGTTGTATTGAAGCTGATCGAGGAACAAAGTACTCTCTCTATATATAAATATATTGTTGCAAAGCATATATGCATTTCCAATTCATTAATTTTGTGTTGGATGCTTATGATTTCAGTTTTCCAATGGACAAGTATACATTTCAAAGGAAATATATATATTTTTGTTGTTGTTGAATTTTTCATTTTCTTAGACCACATCCACAAGAAAATGTGCAATTAAGGAAGAACTTTAGCTACAATGTCTATTTCGTCTTTATTCAACGATGAAATTGTAAGAAATGACACGTATAAACCAAAGTTATTTCAAATCGTCAATCAACGGTTGTAAGAAGACATCTATATTATGCTTCAGGTGATTTGGGTATAGTACAAGAGTTGTTATAAACTTAGTAGACTCGTTCAAACACATCCATGGTGACAAATTGAAAAGCGTTATAATTATTCGACAACATGTAGGAGTATTGTTGCTCTCTTTGACCAAATGGTTCGAACCCATATATATGTACACAAGCTTAACCTCATTACACCGAGAGGTTAAAAAATCATTGCCCATGATGCTCGGTCAATTAAGGTTTTTGATTTAATATGTCATTGTTATGCAATTGCAGCTCAGTTGATGGAAGAAGACAAGTCTAATCCCGAGTTCAAACATTTATCAATATGCTTTGTGAGTTTGATGAAAAGTTATGACTGAGTTGTAAAATCACTTATTATGCTTTATTAATGCTCAACTATTGAATATTAAGTCTGAAAAAATAATGTATCTGATTTGTGTTTTGAATTGTTGTTGCAACTTGTTAACAGGATTTGCCGGAAGACAAATTAAATTATCTTGGAACACTAGCCAAAATTGAATTATTAAACCAATACGAACTACGAAGAGTGGAAATGAAATTATATTTTTTATTTTATTAAAGTTATGTGTGCTACAAAATATATATGTTTTATAATGAATATTTCGTGCAGCTTATCTTATACCTATGTCAAATCAAAATATATTCCGGAAAATAGAAACAAAAGTAGACCAAATTAAAAAATTAAATAAAGATTCCCAATAAGCCATAGAAATATAAACACAAAGAGAACATTGCAACCAAAGAGCCAATCAAATCTGAGAGATTCTATAATGCATTACATTAAATTTGTATTAACAAATCATTATGCTCACAATACAAACATAAGCTAGATGACAATAAATAAATGATTAAAAAAATAAATGATTTGTATATATACTTTTACAAATTCAACTTGGTACGGACAACCTTAATAACTCCTCATTTGTATATTTTCAGGATTCAAGATTAAGCTGGTTTTGTCTTGGTTTCATATATATTCTTCTTATCAAAAGCATATATCCAATTCCTATATCACTAAAATGCGGTTCTTAATTTCGTATTATTTTTATTGATTGCATTGGGTGTACAAATCTTGGATGAAAGAATCATGTTTCTTGATGTTTTTTGTTTCTTATAGTAAATAGTGGAAAAGAATCGAAATGAATAGTAATATCGATCTTGATTTTAATCAATCATACAAAATTTCTATTCACATAAACAATAAAATTAAATAACAGTTTGAAAGGAAACACATGTTGATTTAACTCTTGTAAGTCGACATTCTTTTGTTGATGTGAAGCGTTTGTAGATTTATTTGTTCACTTATTTGCATAATTAGACGTTCCTATCATCATTAGCGGAAAAAAGAAAATACTTTTGAGGAAGAATTGTGAAACTGTTTATATAAATTCGCACAAGTTAAAACAAATAACATTCCAGTCAATTTTATTTAGTTTATCAATTAGCTCTATGGTCGAAGAAATGGATTACAATTAAAAATAACAGAGAAATTTATGTAGAATTAGATTAGATATGAAGAACCATGTGTTAAGCCCATTATATATGGAGCACATATTTTTAATGATTGAAAATATATGGGGGTTGGTTGAATCATCGATGAGTCAGAGAATATGGGGAGCAAAAATGTTTGAACATGAGAAATAAATTTATAAGTTCAAACATGATTTCTAAACTCCCTCATTGGGCATATATATATATATATCACAAAATGTGTAGAGAGCAATATGAGTCGTGGGATTAGCCGGAAGTGATATCATGTTTGGTCGTGGTATTGTCATGCTTCCATCACGTCGTGTACAAGTAAGATGGGATCGTAAATATGATCTGATATGAGTGGCACATCAGTTTTTGAGTCACGTGTTGGACAAACTTTTATGTTCTTGTCAGAGAATTTGCAAGATTACTTATTTCAGTTACTTATTTTTGGAATTTTACACTTATCTTTATGCATTTGATACTATATTTAATGTTATTAGCCCGCTAATAATCTTTTTTTAGCTAAGTCCATATATCTTAAATCCTAATCACTGTAACACTAAATGTATACCATTACGATGAACTTTAAATATAGTCATCTTATTAATAAAAAGGAGTAATTACATAACTTTCTTTTAAAAGTAAAAATGTTTATGAATCTATCGGTACATACAAAAATTAAAATTGACTTATTTGAACATTTAATTCCAATTGTTGTACAAAAATGTGTCATAACCACCTCATTGAAATTTGTTAAATTTAATGTAATGTGGTATTCATTTAAAATCATCATTGAGATATTTATCTATAACAATTATTGTCTTTGAATGTCAAATTCAAACCAAACACTGACGTATCTTCTTCGACTTCGCTTGAAGCCAACTTTACCATTTGTGACGCCAATTCAAAAACTTATCTTTATACGATCTACTGGCTGTAAATTGCAATCTCTTTGTTTCTCAGTCTCTGTCTCACTTGCCACAATCGTGGGCAGGGCATGGATCATCTTCATCTTCTTTTGCTGTTTCTTTTGAATCTGGGTTGTTTAGCAGATGGGTCAGTGGCTGATTTAGTATCGGCAATTGGAGACCCAGGAATGAAGAACCCAAATGTGAGAGTTGGATTGGAAGCTTGGAACTTTTGCAATGAAGTTGGAATGGAAGCTCCTAAAATGGGTAGTCCCAGGTTGGCTGATTGTGCTGATTTGAGCTGCTCTTCCATCACTGGTACTCTTTCTACTTTTCTTCTTCAATTCCCATCTCATTTTGTTTTGATGATACTAGCATGTTTTGAGCAATTTGGTCATGGAATTGTGTAATTTACAAGTGCATGTTTTGTAGCTTTGAATTTAGATCAATTGTTCTTTGTTCTAATTCTAAGTGAAAAGTGGCAAATTGTTTCACTTTTCAATGTTTTTTATTGTTATAGATTACTCAGTCTCTTTAGGGTTCTTGTTTCACAATTTGATGGATTGGAGTCATTAGACAGTGTGTTTGTGTTTTTCTTTTCCTTGTTATCTCAGAATTGAAACTTTGGAAATGATTCTGGTGTGCTTGAAGATAATGAACTAATGAGTAATAATAGTGATGATACTTGAATGTTTTTAGTAATTGCTTATGGAATTTACAAGTTATGTATGGAAGTTGGAACACAATGTAGTTTTCTTTGGTTTCTTAGTGAAAGGCGGGAAATTGTTTTATGTTTTGGTATTTGTTGTCAATTAGTAATCCTTGGTCATTATAGGCTCATGGTTTCACAATTAGTATTTATTATGTCCTGTTTCTTTAGTGTGGTTTGGTTCTACCCATTACTAGATTTTGAATGATTCCAGCTTTGAGCACTGTTGTTGATTACAACCATCTGCCCAGCACCCCACGGAAATATGGATTTGTGCAAATGAGCTCAGAACTCATATTGATCGCTACTCTGGTGATGTATGAGATAATGAACTAGGTTGAGGCTGGAAGCTTAGCTGGGTAATATTGGATAAATCATTGAGAAATCTCAGGTAGGCTAGCAACTTCAATGGGGGCTAGGATTGATTTGCCACTGTCCTGTTACACAAAGAGGCCTCATTGGCACTTTTATTGTTGACATTAGTTGTTTGGTGCAATTTGGCCGGTGGGATCTGTCATATTAGACATACTGGTTTGTATTATGTATGCTGCTCATTTAATTTCTTACTATGTGCATGGAATGTATCCAAAACTGAAGTGTTGTTTTCCATTTATCATCTTATAATATGGAAGTTATTGTATTAGGAACACTCTGTGAACTTTGAGATTTTTTTTCTGCTTCTGCCAAAAGTGACGTGTTTTCTCAAGTTTATAGCTTAAACAGGCTTTATCAAGAAATAGTTTTGCATACTATGAAATTCTTCCGGTCGCGATGACATTGGGAATGCTTACATAGTTACATGTAATTTACTTATGTTACGTGTACACTATATATCATTGAACATGTCGAATTTGAAGTCCCAATAAACCAACATTGAATCAAGATACCAAGTATTGCCCTTTTAACCCTTTGTGTTTTGTGTTTCAACATTAGATCCCTTGGGTCACAGCTTCCTCGGCAAGGGGAGCAAGTGTGAAGTGCATAACAAAGTAAGAGAATCAGATAACAGCTTGGGTGCTGGTGATAAGTTTCATGTTCCAGGTTTTAAGCCATACACAGATCCCGACCTTTATGCTGTGGAAAAGGAACTGTATCTTGCTTCTTTGTGTCAGATGAATGATTCGACAGACCCATGGCACTTTTGGATGATTATGCTCAAGAATGGCAACTTCGATAAGAACACTACACTTTGTCCTGAAAATGGCAAGAAAGTCGGTAGAATAATAACAGACAGAAATTTTCCATGTTTCGGCGAAGGGTGTATGAATCAACCAATTGTGTACCATAATTGGTCGAGATTGTCCTCTTCTGTGGAAGAAATAGCTTCGTTATCTGGTGGATTTTATGGAACATATGACCTTGATGCTGATTTAAGCAAAGGTGTGGGGAGCAATTCCTTCTTCTCTGTTTCATGGCACAAAAATTTGAGCTCGGGAAGTTGGGTATTCTCACACAGATTGACAACATCATCAAAGTATCCTTGGCTTATGTTGTATCTTCGATCTGACGCGACAAAAGGATTTAATGGTGGATACCACTACAATGGTCGTGGCATGATGAAAAAGGTTTGTTTTCTCGGTAAAACTAACTACATGCTTGCTAGTTTTCTACACACTTGTTTGATTGCAATGTTTATTTTTAGAGTTTTGAAATGACATTTGAATCAAAACTAGTTTTGTAAAAATATTAAGAACTGTGGACTTCATATTTTATTAGCAAATTTACATCATAGAATGGTTTCATGGAAAACCTTTAGCTTACCAGTTTTACTTCAATTGTTTTGTCAGTTGCCAGAGTCTCCAAACTTCAAGGTAACGTTGACCCTCGACATTAAACAAGGAGGAGGTCCGAATAGCCAATTTTATCTTCTTGATATTGGAAGCTGTTGGAAGAATAATGGAGATCCATGTGATGGCGATGTGCTCACGGATGTGACAAGATACAGTGAGATGGTTATAAACCCATCAACTTCAAGCTGGTGCAACCCAAATAACCTCAAGTACTGCCCGCCTTACCACATCAGTCCATCTGGTGAGGTCATACATAGAAATGAGACATCTCGGTTCCCATATTCTGCGTACCACCTCTACTGCAGTCCAGGAAATGCAGACCATCTGGAGAAACCATATGATATCTGTGATCCGTATAGCAATCCCCAAGCACAGGAATTGGTTCAGATTCTCCCCCATCCTGAATGGGCGGTGCATGGCTATCCTGAAAAGAAAGGAGATGGATGGATTGGGGACTCCAGGACATGGAAACTTGACGTTGGGGCACTCTCTAGTCGGTTATACTTCTACCAGGTAATTATGTGTTTCTCATCGCCATTTCATTCCAATAAATTAGATCCCACTGGAAAACCCATCCGCTTCTCTATGAAACATAAGTTAACATGTGCCTATTATGTACATTTTTCACTTGCTTGCATGTAGATCTAAACGAACACAAAAAAAAAAAAATCTTCATCTTCTTGAATTGACCTTTCTAGTTCTGAAGAGAGATGCAGCAATTCAAGGATTTCAAAGTATGGTTTGATCTTGGACCAATGTAACTTGTTTGTGTTGTCTCCTTGGCAATTCTTAGTCCACAAGCAGGGCCTGGATGGCCTGCACAGTGGGCATAGTGTTGAAGTATGTATTAATTGAACTCTCTACCTACTAGCTCAGTGATTGGAGTAGAGTTTAACTATCGATCTCTGTTTCTCACACGAGTAATGTTCTTGCGCTTCAAAATGCATTTTATGGGGAGCTCATAGAAGCTACACTGTTGTTCTCTTATGCAGGATCCAGGAACAAAACCTGCAAGGCGGGTATGGTACTCGCTAAATGTTGGCACTGAAATATATGTTAGCCGCGCAGGCGAAACTGCAGAATGGTCTGTTAGTGATTTTGATGTGCTGGTTCCTCAAGATGTTTCATATGAATCTGATAGAACTATTTAAATCCTTTTCATCAAAATCATTACTATTGTATGGTGAATAACAACGAGTTCAATAAATTACCTTAATTTCATAAATTATATGAATTCTATGTCAGAAAACACACTCTACATTTTCTTAGGATTAAAAGCATCCCTCCTGATTATTATTCTAATTTCAACAATTGGAAAAAGAAAAACAGACCTCCCTGATGCTAACAGAGCACACTACTAAGAACCTGTTATCGTTTCTTTGAAACTTAGGTAGTACCGTTTTCAAGAAATGGATAATCAGTGTAACCCAGAAGAGGATCGTGTATAGAGACAGTGTCTCTATTGAACTTGTTGAGAGGAGCATCAAGCTCGAATCTCCTAGGCAAATCTGGATTGGCCAGAAATAGACGACCATAAGCTATAACATCTGCATAGTTCTCGGCCACCCTTAGGTTCCCCTCTTCCCTGTCATAACCACCAGCAACGATGAAAGTACCGTTAAACGTCTTCCTCATGGGAAGAAGACAATACGGACTTTCCCTTTTTTCTGAAAGTGTTTTCATTCTCGGTTCTACTACATGGCAGTATAGAATCCCATATCGGTTCAATGATTTAGCCATGTAGAGTGCCAAAGCTTCTGGGTCGGAGTCTCCTGACTCCATATATTCCGCAAAAGGAGAGAGTCTAATTCCAACTTTATCAGCTCCTATCTCCTTAGTAACAGCTTCAACCACTTCTAGAGTAAACCGGCAACGATTTTCTAGGGATCCACCATACTCGTCTGTTCTGTCATTCACTTGATCTTTCATGAACTGTTCTAGTAAATAGCCATGAGCCCCATGTATCTCCACCCCGTCGAAACCTGTAAACCAATCAAGCAAACAACAGATCAGTCATGACTTGTTTTTCAGCTTATCTTTTTCTTATATCTGCAATAACTTATATAGATAACTTGAAAATTACCTGCTTCGATAGCATTTCTTGCAGCAAGTCTAAATTCATCGACTCTTTGAGGAATTTCACTTGTGCTCAGCTGCCGTGGAGGGAAGTACTGTGAAAAACCTAACCCATCAGAGCTAAGTTGAGGGCTCAAAAGCTTGTTCGTTGAAGAAATTGGAGCTTGCCCTCTCAGCATAGTATCTACCCATAAAAAATTGTAAGTAAGGTCTCATATCTTTATGTTTTGAGTAAGATCATCTATCAAACTGAATGTGTAGCATATGCATAATGTTCCTCGTATTATGTCATATCTTGAGAAGCATTGTAGCTAGAACTATAAACAAAATGTACGTACTTTGAGTTGCAGCTCTCCCCACATGACAAAGCTGGCAAAAGAAAACGCCGCCTTTAGCATGAACAGCCTCCACAATAGGTTTCCAAGCTTCAACTTGTTGTTTTGTCCAAATCCCCGGCGTATCTATGAACCTTAAGTATCAAGAAACCAGTGCCACTAAGTTTTAGAGGAATGGTCACATATTAGAACACAAAAAAACAATATGTAGTTAAGCTTAGTAGCTTACCCCCCAATTTCCGAAACCACAGTTGCTTCGGATATTAGTAAACCCCCTTTCGAGGCTCTCTGCGAGTAGTATAAGATGGCGGGTGGCTGGGGGAGACTATCAAGAGCTCTTCTCCGAGTCACCGGAGCCAAAGCAACTCTGTGGCCAAAAAACATAGATATTAAGGAACTGAGCTGAACAGAAACAAAACCAATAACAAAATGACTTGTAGTTACCTATGAGAAAGCTGAAATTTTCCCATGTTGTAGGGTGAGAGTAGAGGAATGGTGTGATTTTGAGTTTCAGCTAACATTTTGATATTGTTGTTGTCTGCTACCTCGGATTCGGATCCCATGGTTTTTTTGGCAATAGGAGATAGGTGTAGTAATGAGCAATGGCTTCAAGTAACATTCTTAAATACTGAATGTGCATGTGGTGAATGTAAGGTGCATGTGACACGTGTGTAGTTTCTTCTGTTTTGTATTAAGCACACTTTTTGTATAGTGACCTCTCTTTAATTTGCACTGGGATGGGTCTACCAAGTAATTGTTGTGGACCTCTCAAGATCAAGATGGATCTACATGGTGGTCTCCACTGATTTGTTAAAATAATAGCATAATTTATGTTGTGATGATGTCAACATTCAAACAGTTGCGCGCACGAGTTATGTTTATGTCAGTTTAGTATATTCTATCGATGTCACCTTTAAGTCATAATTTTTCGAACTAATTCTCATTTGTGCTGAATAGTACCACAACGACGATAAAGCTGTTTTTTTACTACGTTTTGATGCAATTGTATTTCATGAGACTCGAGTAGAAACAATTTTTTACCGGTTGATCCACGCATTTTGTTGTCGTAAGTTATGATTTTGATAGTAACTTGTTTGTACTGATGTGGACCAATCAGGGCAAAAATGATGCAATAACTGCCTCCACCAAATGGGTCCATCTATGGGGACCCCTGGTTGTTGTTGAACATAAACGTGTGGGACAAATGTGTTAGTTAAAAGTTCTTGAAATAATGCCACATTGAAAATGTGTGAGCATCGCATCTCCACGACTCCTCCTATAGGCTATCGCTATAAGATTCAGGTAACGGTTTTATTCTCGAGAACTAAAAATACGCGTCTGGTATAAAAACAACAAGCATAACAATCGAATTATTTTATTTCGCAGATCGCTTCAAGAACACAAATTTTATTATATCGAAAATTTATGTTGAATTTTAACTATCACCAAATATTAACCCAAAAGTCTTGATTTTATGTTTTCGGGCTCAAATTTCAACAACAAAATACACAACATTAGTGTCAGTGATAACCGATCGTCATCATTGAGTCCTTACCATTAACAATGCAAAAGAAAATAATTTGATGAAGAACTAAAGAGAAGAGAAAAGATAATTCGAGTTTACAGAGTAAAAAGGAAAAAAAAAAAAAGTTGTTAAGAAGCCACGTAGAGTAGTCCTAATAGTAGTGAGAAAACAGATATCGAAAAGGAATTTGTGTTGAATTATGTTTTTCACTGTTGATTTGATATTCAACGTAAAACATATAAATAAAGTGCGTAAATACAAAAATGAGCATGTGTTAAATGAGTTATGTTTTAGGTTATCATTACCATGTTATACAATTATAAACCAATAATATCAACATTTTCATCTACACAAAAACTGTTTAGAATAAATAATTATATTTGATATGTATATATATATAATAAGGAATCTAAGCCAAGAATTTTTTGGCTTAGGCTAAGCCAAGCCAATGAGAGCTTGCCACCACATTAAAATACCCATTTACCCACCCAAGTGAATTAGTAAGAGCGGAGCGACCCGCTGGATCTAAGCATTTTAAATGAAGTGTCATAATCTCATTGGTGGCTTAGCCTAAGCCAAATAATTCATGGCTTAGCATCCTTAATATATATATATGAGTAAAATGGGTATTAGTTGTAATGTGAAGTGGATTTTTGCAAGCTACGTAGTTTTGATAAACATATGGATTTTTTTTTACTCAA
>JAYMTF010003445.1:0-15201 GCA_036897485.1 Pelargonium nanum | reverse complement strand
CCACCTCGCCCTCCTCCGACAAGCAACCGGCGAGCCCTCTCTCTCCGGCGATATGCAAATCATCAACGCCTCTCTCTCTTTATTTATTTATTTATATTTATAAAAAATGAAAATTGGAGCGTGTTTTGGTCATTTTGCACTTTAACGGACGAAAATATGGATGGAACATGGTCTGCATACTTTAGGGTAGTCCAAAGTTACAAAAAAAAAAGTTTCGGGTAGTAAATTGCAAAAGGTGTCTAGTACAGAGATGACATCTGTAATTTCTCTTTCTTTTTTGTAATGCACATTGTTTAAACTTATAAATTCTACAAGGAGATATATTGTCTTACAAATCTAATAAAAGCTCTAATCTTTTCTTCAACTTTACCAACTAAATTAATTTCATCATTAACAACACGATTAATTATGTGAGCTATGCATCTCGTGTGCATGAATTTTTCATCTAAAATGCTATTGTTCTCATTATTAAACTTCTTCTTCAAGTAAGCTAAAGCAGTATCGTTGGACGAAGCATTATCAACAGTTACAACTAATATTGAATTCACACCCCCAATCACTTAAACATTTCTCAACTGTTTTACCAATATCCCCCTTTTTTGACTAACTATAGAAGTGAAGTTAATTATTTTCATATGCAAATTCCAGTAAAAATCAATGAGATGTAAAGTCAAACACAGATAATTGACTTGTTGGACACTAGTCCAAGTGTCCGTTGCCAAACAAACTCTAGGATTGTATTTTTTAAAATATGCCTTTAGTTTTTTTAAAGATAAATATAGATCAGACATAACACGATGCACAGTTGAACGTGAAGGAACAACAAACATGGGACAAATAACATAAAAAAACAACCTAAGCCCCTCCGATTCTACAAACCGAAAGGGAAATTAATTAATAATTAACATTTTCACCAAGGCTAACTTACAAGCCTCTTGATAAAATGACTAAACCTTTAAACCTTACAAGATTCAGATTTCACAAAAGCATGTTTTTTTTTTATTAGCTTCAATATTCTTAGGTTTTTTAAGACACCTCCTAGAATGTTGAATCAATGTGGATTTGCCACTATTATTTATATCTATTTTATATGTTTTACCACAATGAAAACAAGAGCAGAAGTCATTACCTTCAACATCAACAGCATGCAAGGAAAAGTCATTCCAAACTCCTGAGGTGCGTTTTGAGGATGTACCTGCTGCAGAAACATGAGCATCATACCTCATCCTGCCACTAAGCTTGGGAGCTGGTGGCTTACCAACAGCTTGACTGAGGTTGTTAACCTCAGATTGCACTGTCATTGAAACATTAGAGAAGGATCAGGAATCAAATTAATATAATATCAACATGCACTAACAGAAATTGAATGAATTTGAAACCCTAAAGCTTTAACTTCAATATGCATTAACAGAAACAGAAAGAATATGAAACCCTAAATCTTTTATTTCAAAATGCATTTACAGAAATTGAAGGAATTAGAGTGGAGAATCGATAACATACTTGCACATTTTGAGACAAATCTTGAGAATCATTGATTTGGGAAAGTTCATTTTTCCAAGAACCAGAAACTTGAGACATTAACAAAGGTTACAGAATTCGATCGAATGAGAAGAAGTAGAGGGAACAGAGAAGAGGAGGATGATGATGATTAGGGCTCGAATGTGAGACCTTATAGTTATAGTCATCTGGAGAAGACGAACTATAGGAGGAGTTCAAACTCAATTTGGAAAATCGATGATGAAAATGAAAGAATTATACTGTTTGAGAGAAGCTCAATCATCTAAAGGAGAAGCCAAAAAGGTGAAAGGTTGGGAGAGAGAAGGAGTATGACGTTTGAGAGAGAGAGGAAAGGCTGACAATGAATTAGTGTTACACCCTATGAGCTTTTAGGATCTTATATACTAGGGTTTAAAGTAGAATATGGCAGACGAAGCGGGTTACACCGCAGGTTGAGCTAGCTGAAACCGTGGGCCAGGCTGCACAATGGTGATGTAGGCTCCAGTTATCCTTTGCTCTTTGTGAACTGGCAGATTATTGGAGGGGCGGTTACGGGGCGGGTTGACCAAGTTACGAGAAATTTTGAGCAACCCTACATCAAAGAAGTGTAGAGACATGCTACTGATTGTCCACTTTGACAAAAAAGATGCGATCAAAATCCAACTCCCTCACGAAGACCCAATTATAGTACAAGTAACAGCAAAAGACGTCCACAAAGTGCATCAGGTTCTAGTAGACACAGACCGCTCAACGGAAGTCATATTCGGATCCTATTTTGAGGAGATGAAGATTACCAAGAACTAAGTACGCCCGTAAAGAGGAAAAATCAAAGTATCGACGAATCCCACATTCACGTGGTCAGAATAGTAGACCTAAGCATCTCTATAGGTGAAGGTCATACGACGATAAAAACTGCATCCCTTTTTACCATAGTAGACACTCCATCTCCCTTCAACATGATCATAGGGCGACTGATCCTCAACGAACTGAACAAATTGCTTATTACTAAATATCTCTTATTAAAATGGCCATCCAGCCCCATAGGGGGTGGCGCAATGGTCAAGACACGCATCTCCACGTAGGAGGTCGTGGGTTCAAATCTTATTGCGTCGGGTGGGGTGGAATTCTGGGTTAATAGGGGAGAGATACCCCCTATTGTGTAGCTCAACTGATAAAAAAAATTGAATCATTTAAAAAAAAGGGTCATCCATTTATAGAGTATGTCAAGCTCGAAAGAGCCAATTCGAAGCAAAGAAGTGCATTCGAATAGAAAAAAATCGTCGAAGATATAAGTGACGTTGACCTAGAGAAATCCCCAACGTCAGCTAAAGCACTGGTAAAAAGTCGTCAACAAGCTATACGTAACACAAATAGGACAAAAGGAAACCATGATGCCGCACGTTAGGGTTGCACTGTTCGAAATAATGGGGAAAGATATTGTCAAGTTTCTCAAAGCGCGGACATAAACTTTTGCTTGGAAGATGGAAGATATGTCGGGCATTGATCGAAGTATAATCTGCCACATGCTGAGCAGTTTCCCCAACGCACGGCCTACAAAGCAAAGAGAAGACTCATCACCATAGAAAAGTAGAATGCTATGGTTGAGGAGGTCGATCACTTACTCGTAGTCGACTTCATCCGAGAAGTGAAATACTCAAAGTGGCTGGCCAACCCAGTGCTAGTGAAAACCAAGCTTTAAGTGGAGAGTGTATAGACTACACAAACCTCAACGCAGCTTGCCCTAAAGATAATTACCCTCTGTCAAACAGAGACCAACATGTATAGATAGCTCCTCGGATACGAGGTACTAAACTTCATGGACGCCTTTAAGGCTACAACCAGATCAAGATGACCATAGAAGACGAAGCTAAGACATCCTTCATAACATATATGTGAACTTACTGCTACAAATTAATGTCGTTCAGCTTCAAGAATGTAGGAGCAATGTACCAATGGCTTGTGAATCACATGTTCGCCCATAAAATAGGCCAAAAAGTGGTACTGTATGTGGACCACATGCTGGTCAAATCCAAGAACGCGGTAGAGCACGTGAGAGATTTACAGGAAACCTTCAACACCCTTGATCGGTATCAAATAAAGTTCATCTTAGAAACCTGTTCCTTTGGAGTCCAGGAAGTGAAATTCCTAGGTTTTATGATAACGCACAGAGGAATAGAGGTTAACTCAGAGAAGGTCAACGACATCATCAATATGCAGCATCCAAGAAACATCAAGGAAGTCCAACGCCTAACATGACATATAATTGCAGTCAGAAAATTTGTTTTCCAAACGACCGACTGATGCCTCTTGTTTTTCAAAATCTTGCTCCGAAAAGGAAGAATGGTCCAAGGAATGTGAGGATGCCTTCTCATACCTAAAGGAGTACATGAGCTTGCCACCACTATTGGTACAACCCAAACAAGGCAAAGCCCTAATCCTCTACCTAGCAATAGCAGAAGAGTGACAAGAACGCGACACACTACCCCATATATTTCATCAGTATTGTTCTAAAGGGTCCGGAGAGATGATACTCCATGCTAAGCCAAATCTAGCCACGGTGAGGCCAGATCTGGCTGTAACGTCGATGAATGGATGTTGGCGCAGGTGGAGGTTCTGAGAAGACGGTGTTTTGCTATGAATATCAATGCATCAAAGAAGAAAAGATGAAGCAAATAACAAATTTATGGGAGAAGAATGGGAGAACAATCCATTTTTTTAAGGAGAAATTATAGATTACCACTATTAACAATTGATTTAAATCACATATCTTCTTTGTTCTTTTTTCAGATCAAATAACTACCACAACTATGACATGACATTTCCATCAGTTAACTTTAACGGATTGCCAATCTTTTTTCACAATACCCATTTTATCTTTGTGTTCATTGTTCTTGGTGTTCTTGTTGTTTCCAAAAAAAATAATAATAATAATTAACCTAAAACTAAATTGATTCAAAAACAAAATCAAACCCAACATATTCAACAACTTTGATTCAAAATCAAACCTAACTTTTCTTTTTGTTCAATTTCAAAATTAAAATCAAATCCAACAATTCTTGTTCTTGCTCTTGGGGCCTCCCTTTTGCCTTGTTAAACCAAACAAAATTCAGTTTTTACAAGGAACCAACGAGTTGACACCACTTTTCTCAGCCGCCGTGCACACTTTCTGGTACTCAAGTTTCTTTATCAATTCAGCTTGCCTCGTGCCGTCAACACTGCTCACCTAGTTAGTACGCCAATCTTTCTCTCTCTTCGGCCGATTGGTCATGCTTTGATTTTGATGAAAGAGAGTATGTTGAGAGTGCTCGGTAGCTTGTTGTAGATCTTTTAGATGATTTACCAATATTGCATTTTGAGAAAGGCAATACAAATGAAGAAACAAAAAAAAAAGGGAGGGGCAACGCCATTTGCCAAGCAAAACTTCTAGAAGCAGGTCATGACATTCCAAGAGTTCGACATTAACCGCAAAGGAGCCACGTGGTAAAAATTTAAAAGCTCCATTACGAAGAGAGAAAGATGGAGCGTAAAGCCTTCGAGAAACATTTTTGGATATACTGATATATATCTCGTCGGGATCGACTAAACTGAGCACCTCGGT
Organism: Pelargonium nanum; assembly: GCA_036897485.1. Lineage (NCBI taxonomy): Eukaryota > Viridiplantae > Streptophyta > Magnoliopsida > Geraniales > Geraniaceae > Pelargonium > Pelargonium nanum. The sequence continues at coordinate 10,106 of JAYMTF010003445.1, read as the reverse complement.
CAAGAAGCAACCCCACATCTAATTGAAGAGGGATCAACTAGGAAGCCTTGCAACACGAAAGCTTCTCAGCGGTAATAGTACAAGGCATCTGACCAAGCACATACCTTTTTGGATGCTCGACCAATTAGAGAAAGTCTTTAAGTGAAGAGCCATTAATCGGATAATCATCAACAAACATAGCAAGATCAGAAGAAGTAATATCAAACAATAAAGAAGAGTGAAAAGCTAAACAGGCACACAAACGCTAAAAAACATCCAAAGAAACTTCACTAGTAAGAAACTTATAAGGAGACCGTTGAGAAACAAAACGTCTCAATCGCGTCAGTAACCACGACTGGGAAGAATGCTATCCAAGGCACATAAAACATTCTAATTACCACAGCTGACCACCTATAGCTAGGTCGCTCAACTAGAGTAAGAGAAAGTGTTAACCCATTCATGCATGTACTGAAAAAGAAAAGTGTCAAGTCCAGACACACCTACAATAGGAAATGCCAAGCTCAATGCCAGTTGAAAAGGTACGCCGCTATTTTTTGTATAAAGAGCGATGAGGCCAAGGCAAAGGGTGAGTGACACAATTTCTAAGAGAATCTCTTACAATTATTAATAGTCTAATAACTTAGGCATCAGAGGAGTCATCATTAGAGAACTTGTTTTGAAGGATTTGATCGGGAGAAGACAAGTTCGCGAGGCGTAACCCGTGGAGCAACAAGCTAAAGCTCCATATATATTAACCAAATTAAATATGAAATTTCTTGTATTAGAGTGAATTCGTAAAATTTAAATATTTTTTATCAATAAAAAATATGTCATTTTATATTCTCAAATAATTTCAAATTTTAAATTCTACATGCATGTACCATATCCAATAATAATGTTTTAAATATCAGGTCAACACCATGTTGAGTAAATTTGATAGTGAGTTAACTTCAACAGTAAGGATTATTTTAGCACAAAATTTAAAACACTAAGAAGTTTGTTTAGTTTTATTTTCATTTGTTTTTATCGAATGATACGATCCAAATTGAAAGTTGATGGTGGTGCCTTTCAACCGCAGAAAAACAGACAGTGGAAGGGAAAACCATAAAAAGTATGTTGATGTGATGCGACCTAAAAAAAATATAGCAGTTTAAAACGTGTTTGAAATGGACATCTAATTGGAGTCCAACACATCTCCATATAGATATTTTTCTAACCTTTCATAAAAAAGTTCTATGTATCTGATATGTCTACACTAGTTATTTGACATATTAATTAGAGTACTATATTTATTCTATAAATATATTGTTGCTCCCTAATTTTTTGATTGTGTGAGAATCAAATTAATTATAATATATCTAATTGAGATTTGAGTTATGAGTAGCTTCTTCTCTTTTTTTTATGAGCGAACAGTATTTTTATTGAAAGTCTGTGAAGGCAAATAAAGTACATAGACAACCAATATGAGATAGCAAAATTAACTCAACATGGAGAACAAGTTTGAGCTTCAACACTCAAATGAAAGAGATACATTGAGACTCAAACTAAAAAGAAAATAAAAGTTGAGCTACAATAAACCCTTGAAACCAATCTTGAAAAAACTGAGATACGCACCAACCATATATGCCACAAAACAATAGACCCAAGAGTATACCACAACTTCCGGCGGCGAGCTTCACCGGAAGATATGGAAAACCATGAAGCCAGAACAACAAAGCAGTTGTCCGGCAAAACCGAAGAAACATGCCACCAACTGAAAACACTAGCCCAAACTCGACTTGCCAAACAACAGTGAACAAGAAAGTGCAAACGAGAGACCAAAGACGGTGTCTTATATGAAACGCCTGACAACCCCGGATATTACAAGACAATAAACACATACCGGGATGGTGGCGCCAGATTCGATCTTGCGAAACCTCTCAATGACCTCTAACTCAGATCCCCGAGCTCAAAGATTATTGGCCGAAGGCGTCAGAGATGAAACGTTTACGTGCGCATGGCTCGGAGATGAATTGCAGACTTGAGCATGGTGTGAAGCTAAGGTTTCTAGAGCTTGGCGTGATCGTACGTAAACGTAAAGCATTCACATGCACGGGAAGGTTGTGCGAGATAGGCAGCTCCGAGACAGTGGCTTCACTATTACTGTCCAAATCAGCATGATTTGAAACAACAACGTCGGGGGACAGTGGCAGCATATGCTACACTAGGGTTTACTCCATTTAGACTCAAACATTCTGCATGAAGATTCCCAATAACATCCGCTTTTTGATTAGAAGCAGTCTCAACATTACAAGAAGACATGGTGGAGGGGTTGTTTTATTCCGAAGGGTCCTCCTCAGTAGGTTGAGAAGAAATAGCAGGACTAATCAGTTCATGTATGAGAATAGGAAACCCTAACAAATCAGAGTGACCGCAATCCTTGACTGTAATTGGAAAGAGATAATAGCCCACCTTCAACAAGAGATCCTCGAAAATATAGGACAAAGAATGTTAATACAAAAGAACTTGTACCTGATTGAGATGAGATCCCGAAAAGAAGGTACGGTGTATGAGAATAATGTCGCCGAAAGACTTTGAGATACTAATGAGAGAATTTTCACAAAATGCAAGGAAACCCTAACAAATCAGAGCTAGGGACAGCAATCCTTGACCATAATTGGAAAGAAAGAAGAGCCCACTTTCAACAAGAGATCCTCGAAAATGCAGGACAAAGAATCTGAATACAAAAGAACTTGTACCTGATCGTGAGGAGAGCCCGATAGAAGGTAGGGTGTATGAGAATAATGTCGTCGAAACACTTCGAGATACTAATGAGAGATTTCCACACCATGAATGGACGGGTAGGCCACGGATCGAGTAGCTTATAACCTTAATTTTTGAAACAAGATCGTGATAATTGAGAAACTCATTGATTCGATTATTTTGACTCGATTATATCTTTATCTTGATATGGTATTGTGTTGGATTTTTTTTCCACTTGTCAAATTAAAGGTGATCGACGTTAAACTTGGGTTCTAGACTTTGGCTTAATACTCCAAGTTTCGGGTCCGGAATTCGGCTGAGGCTTCACCTCTGGACCATGCTTCTTCTTGGGAATGTGGCTTCTCCCAGGGTCAAGACATGTTACCTACACATATCAACACATCGTTAAGCGGAAATCAAGGATGTGCGCTCAAGGGACCGCCTCAAGCGAGAGAATAATGATTTCCACACAATGTATATGAAATTATTATGAAGATTCGAAAATCTTTGAAGAATGTTCGAAGATCAATGAAGAACGATTGAGAGCGTTTTGTGGTTTTTGATTGATGAAATAAAAATGACATGCTTTTACCTTGGGTGGAGGGCTTTATTTTTAGGCCTCCAACACACCTGGTGATGTGGCGACGTTTGATTGTTCAAGAAAACGTATGGGTCCCACTGATGATTTTGGTACTCTTCTTCTCATTCTTCGCGGGTAGCGTGTTTGTTGGTGCATGTCCGTGGGAAGTATGTCCACGGGGACCGTGTTCGCGAAGAGCGTGATGGTAATCTATGTGCATAGTATAAGGAGCATAGTGGTAGTTCGCGTGCGAATGGTCATGCGAGTTTGCGCACGGAGTGGGCCGTGATCCTTGCGCGGGGACTTTTGCCTTTAGGCCTTGCGGACCATGTGGATGCGGTGAACTTGTGGATGTCTGGAATGAAGTTCAAAGAGTTAGCAATGAGTTGGTGCATGTCTGAATGAACTCTGCATGATGTCCCCAAATTGTTGAATGGTGAAAACTTGTAATGGATATTATCCGCGGAAGCATGTCTACAGGATGAAAGAGGAGGCCGATCATCGGAAGCATGTCTGCGAGGAGAATTTTGGTGCACAGATATGCAGTCTGCATGTAGACTGGCTTGTAGTCTAGACACAGACTGAGATTGCTTTAAGGGAGATGGGCTCTATTCGGTTTAGGGGAGTGATGTGAGAGAGAGATTAGTGAGAGAGTTGGTATAATGTGTACAATCCCTTATAGTAGTCCGTATGTGGACAAGGGTGACAGTTTGAAGAAGGGTGTTTGTTTGGTTTGAGAGGGTTATGTGAGAGAGTGAAATGTTTGGGTGAGTGAATAATATGTACATGCCCTTAAAGAAAATAAGAGAGATGAAATTTCAGGTAGCGAGTCTGTGTGAGATATTTCAATTTGGTTAAAGAGTTGTCTGGTTAATGACGAAAAAACAGCTTAAATGGAGAAGGAAATATAGCGTTTGCCAAACAAGTCCCAAGGATGACACTTTGGGGGGACTTTTGTGGCTTATTTTTAGTAGAAGGACTTGGATGGTGACATTTCAAGAGATCGGGAGTCCCCAGGGTATTTAAACCTTAAAGCAAAAATCACCTGATTCACATCTGACTCGACTAAGATATTACCCCACCCCGATCCGCCACCCAACTCAGAGCCTCTCTAATAGTCGTAGCCTCAACCACCCTAGGTTCAATCACTACCGACCAACCCACCCGACCCCCACCCTAGCATCTACCGTTCCAGTCACGAACCACCCAACCTCCGCTTGAGGTACCAAGATTTTCAAATATTGCACCATCCGTATTGAATTTCAACACCCCATAAATAGGATGATACCATCGAGATGCTCTAACAAGGACATCAACAACTGGCCACCCCTGACTTGATCCTAAACCAGCCTCAACCCGAACTTGACGCCAAGCATATGCAACATGCTTGTGACCATAGAGATAAGGTCCGCCTCATCACACGATCTGTCGCCCACTTCCCATCATTGCAGAACTTTCAGACGTCCCATCCTACGTAAAAAGTTTTAACAAATAGCTCTGAATCGCCCCTACTCAACAGAAGTGATAACCATTCGGCCATGGAGCTGCTTGCCTCACATAAACCATAATCAAACCAATCAAACTCTATCAGCTCTTTGTGAATGAATAGTGAAGAGTTGCATGACTGAACTAAGCCAAAAAGAAGAATCTTAATTAGATCCCTTGTTTACATAAAGAGTGGTCAACAAACTTAATTACGTAAGTGTTAAAAAAAATCATTGTTCGCGAAACATGGACTAATAAATAAAAAGACACAAATGAGTTATGAAGTAAGCGGGGTAAGTAAATGGGTCCCAAGAAACTCCATAAACCTTTAACGAGTGTCTCCAAGATGAACTTAACAATCGAAGGAAAAACTATAATTTTGTATACTAGAGAATCCTTAGATCAGTAATGATACGTACTCTATCAAGAGCGGAAACTAATGGTTTTCGCGCGCTTCAAGCTCGAGAGACGAGAATGTAGTTTGGAAGACTTGTGGTCAGTAGCGGGGCAAGCAAAGATGATTTATTTTCTCTGGCGTGCGATGTCAGGTTGTCTTCCTGTCATGGGGAGTCTTGTCGCGAAACAGGTTTTCGATTCTCCGTTGTGTTCTAGATGTCATTTGCATGAGCAATTTGTAGCACTTTCTTCAAAAGCTAGAGTCCTTTACTTGAGTTTTATGTTTTCAATGGAACTTTAGCGTGGAATGTAGCGTTGATCTAACATTTTTATTTCTTATCTAGAGCTCTTTTCCTTCGACTCTAAGTTTCCATCTTTCACTCGAAAAATTTATTATGATATTTCATCTCCCGAGCTTGAAGCGCACAAAAACCATTAGTTTCTGCTATTGACAGAGTACGTACCATTGGAGCGTGTTGACATGACCATACATCTGACTGCACCCGTTTGGAGAGCAAGATTTTCGTGATTTCCCGCGAAGAATCAGCTGAAAATAGAGGTTTCAATTTTTCCATAATCCAACCCCTAGACAACAGGTCATACAGATTACTAATTTTCATTTCCACTACCTTTGACTGTTTCACATCAGTCCACAGACACAGAGTAAAAGCCTGTAACGATGCCACCCACGGATCAACCGCTGCTGGAATATCCGACCCCGAGCCTATACATTTCTTTTTTGGATGATATATTAGTTTTAAGAGAAAATGGTCAAATTGGTACACTAGAAATTTTCGTTTTTTTCATTTTGGTACTCATAAAAGTTTATTGTTCAATTTGGTACGCGATGGAAGTATAATAAACCAATTTAGTACTTAGTTAACTCGATCTTAGCTTTTCTATCCGAAAAGTAGTGACATGTATTTATGTAAGATAATAATAACACAACCAGTATCTGATTATGATTTATTTGGACAACTAAAAGTATTTTTTTATTTGGGACTGAAAATAAAATGTCACACGTCATATTGGTTTGACACCATAGGCATCTACAATCCAATCCGACCTAGAATCAATCCGATCAACTTACAAATCAAATCGGTTTAGTCCTTTAAAAATACAAATAAGATTGGATAAGATAAATTTGCTCTTATTATACAAATCGATTTTGCTACATCAAGTGATACTTTTTTATTTTTAGTAGAGACATGCATAAATTTCATACACGGACTATTACTAAATGTACAAATAGGCCCACTTTGTCAAACTTTATACAAATAGATACATGAACTACTAATTTTGTACAAATAGGTTTTCAAAACTAACGGTGTTAAAAAATTTCGTTAGTATTTGTTTATGTGTCAAAGTTGTGTAACAAAATGTTAAAAAATTTCAATGAACAATTTTAACTTAAATAAAGAGTAGAGTTGTGAAACCGGGTCGACTCAGACAAACCCGATAACCAGACCGACTGGTATTCGAGTCTTATCTCGGAACAAAACACGGACTAAATTAAACAACAACAACATTATATAAATATACACATATCAGAAGAAATTTTTATTTGAACCAAACCATGGAAAAAAATAAAAATGAAAAATTAATGCGAATTGTCGTGAATTGAGGTGAGTAATTATGAAATACGTTGAATCAAAATTATATATTTCTAAAATTACTTATCAAATTTACTCGAATATAATCTAGTTTCCAATATAATTACTCTTCAAATTCACCTGAATATTTTTATTTCAGTTCTCATTAATCACGCGTTAAAAAAAATATTTTGTTATTATTTTAATTCATTCCAATTCGGCTTGATCCGATTCGACCTAGAACCAAATATAATCGTCGGTCAATGTCGGTAAAAGAAAGTCAACGCAGATCAATGGCTAGTCAAGACTTGCGTTAGTAAAATTGACGTGTCACTCTCTATGTAAATGAAAAAATTGTGTTTATAATGAAAAGTAAGCATACATTAACAAAAGAAATTAACACCGTTAGTCTTAATGATCTATTTGTACAAAAATAATAGTTCATGTATCTATTTGTATAAAATTTGACAAAGTGGGTCTATTTGTACATTTGGTTCAAGTTCATGTGTGAAATTTATGCATGTCTCTACCAAAATAAACAAACATTTTTTTTGGCATACCCATTTGACCATTTCTCTTAATTTAACTAAGGTGGTGATAAATCCATACCAACAAAGGTTAAATCCAAACCTTTTTACCTGGTTGGACTAAACTACCCCTGCCATTAATCACACTAACTCCAAAAATGCTCAAATTTAAGCACAGATATACATGTAATTTTAATAAATAAAATATTTTAACTATCATAGCTAGATTCTCGTGCAAAGAGCCAATTGTTGTATATAACTATAATATATAATTATTTTAGTTATCTCTTTTCTCTCACCTCTACCTTTATTTGACTATTAACATTTTTTCATTCAAATTTTTGTAACACATCTACCATCTTTTACCAAATTTTCAGCTCTCTTTCAAATTGTTGCTTGCTCATCGAGCTTGATTTAATCCGTAGGACTCAATCTGTATTTTAAAAAAAAAGTTAAATAAGAAATTAACAAACTGTGGGACATCAATTTCAATGGTGAGTGGTCATTCGTGGTTAATAGTTGCTTTTAAAAAATAACGGAGGAAGGAGAAACCGAAGAAAGAAAATATGATATACATACATACATACAACATACATACATACATTTTACTCTAAGTATTCTCATTCCACACAGAAAAAAAGACTTTCGATTGCACGGAACTATCTTATGCTTCTTAATATTAAATTGGGCGTTTTACGCTATAAAATATACACATTATCTAAAATTTGAATAATATGATCTCAAAACAAAAACAACCTTTTTTCTAATAAATAAAAAACATTTTAGAGTATGCATTCTTGAAATAAAAGTTTGACACCAAAAGTTTTGTATATATATGTCCTATGTGTTTGAGTGTAGTTGATATCTTTCTAATCAATCGATGAGTTTATAAAACTGTTACAAGAAAACAATTATGTATAAATGAGTCAATTGCACATTACCTAAAACAAGATTTTAACTGGTCTTTTTTTAAAAGAATATTTTAATTCATCTTAATGATAAATTCATAGTATAATTGCTTATTTTATGTTTTTTTCCTAAGTTTTATGAAGGAGAAAAGAAAACTACAGAATTAGCATTTAGAGAAAAATTATTTGTCAATAAAGTTATGAAGCAAGTTAATTAATTACATTTGATTTTTATTATAAATTTTATATCTATAGTTCAATAAAATGTAAAAATAATGGAAAAAATTGTATGAATTTATGATACGTAGTGCAAAAAATTTCAAGATGACTTGATTTTTTTACATTTTCATTAAAAAAATGAGACGAAACAAATGAAGAAGTAAAAAAAATAAAACAAAAACAGTGGAAAATAAATGGAGGATAAAACAAATAAATAAGCACAATATGTACTGATTAATAATATTATATTCTTTATTAGTGTGTGGGCCACCTCTATAACTAGAATTTAAATGGTATATAGTAGGAATAGTTTAGTCAGATCAAGTAAAAAGGTGTGTAATTAGTCTTTTTGGGTTTGGATTTATCACCACCCTTTAACTAATACACAATTTATTATGAAACTTTAAAAAGGAAACAAAACATTTTTTTATAAGCTATCGGTACCTTTTATTCAACTGACCCGTAGGTCAAAATAAAAGTACAATCAAATGAAACCTCAACTATAAAAGGGGAAAGACAAGCCAGATTGACTAACAAAACATGAAATCAAAGAAAAACTAGACCGCAATGAAGTAGTGCTCCACAATTGTGGATGTCATGAAAAATGACAAAAAGTCCCATAAAGTACCAACCCACCCAAACGGCCTACCGATGGTGAGAAACTAAACTAAAGGAAACAAAACATGGTTGCTGCAACGGATGTCTCTACCGAAATGAAGAAGAATTTGAGGACGAAGACGAAATAGGCGATGGTTCCCAAGCATATGGTTTGTGACATCTCGGACCACTCGCTCTTAATACAATGGGTTATTAAAGAAATGTTTCATTTGTTGTTATCATTAAGGACTTGCTTCTCCAATTTTTGGAGGATGATCATAACTTTGTTATATGATTCATGTGCCATAACCTAATTGTCAACCAAATAATGGACATCACCAAACAATTACAGATATTTATAACTTCATTTAACCACATGTACGAGATTGAGTTAAAATAAAAAGTGTGTGTATCAAGTTGGTCGTCTCTTTAAAAATTCGTGTATTAAATGGAGAATTAACTAGAACTATAGTATCATTAATTACATAAAAAATGTTATTTCTATTTTGTTATGGATAATAGATAAATGTGTGCGACTATTGAAACATAAAATATTTATTCAAGAAAATTAACTCAAAAATTTTCTAATGAAAAATAATAATTTATCTGTTTTTTATTTTATTTTTATATTTCAATTCTTGATTCTCACGTGACCTATAAACCATAAAAATAAAGAAATCATCTTAACGACCCCATAGTGCATCCTTTTTAAGTGGAGAATGTGGTTCCTCCAAGGCTGCCTAACTTTTGGAGTCTAGGAACTAAGAACTTCAATTGAGCACCTCACAACTCCTATAGAAAATTACAATTTGATAAAAGAATTGGGATTGTCTCATCGCATATTTCCCTAATTGTAAAAAATAATTTGTATCCTCAAACCCGTGACTACATATTTCTCAAGACTTGTACAGTAGAAAATTGGCAAACAATTCAAGGTTGGTTTCTAAAATATCATTGATTCGCCATAAAAAATCGGAAATTATTCGACCAATGATCGGACGACACGTGTCTCGCTCGATCGTCAAAGAAAGTCAAAGTTGGACCGAGAAAGTCCGAGAAACCCGAGACGAAGTTCAGAATG
>JAYMTF010003444.1:0-15203 GCA_036897485.1 Pelargonium nanum | reverse complement strand
TTTTATTTTACTCTTATAATTTCAATTTACATAAAATACTATAAAATTAATAGAATATTAATTGTATTAAAAATATTATAGTAATTAAAACCCGAGCAGCGCCGGGTCGAAAAACTAGTATAATAAATAAAGCCAAAAGAGGAATAAATTAAAGAAGGTAAAAGATAAAAAAAGAAAACATTAAATAAAAAAAAGTATTCGCATGGCCCATGCACGCAAGCCAATCGGAACCGTCCGTGAATTCCACGCGTCACGCCCTTGCGTGTCGGTAAAAAATATTAACACATCCACCAATAGGATTGCGAATATAAATAGAGTGATCCACAAGACTGTAAAAAATGAAAAAAAAAGCTCTCTCTCTCACTCTCCTTCGCTGAGGTTTTAGCCTTTACTCTCTTCGTCATCTCCTTCTTCTTCTTCGCTAGGGTTTTAGGAAAAATTCTCTGCGTGATTTTGATTTCGGATTTGGATTTGGATTCGGAGAAGCTATGGATAGGTATCAGAGAGTCGAGAAACCGAGGCCTGAAATTTCCATTAACGAGAACGAGATCCGAATCACTTCACAAGGTCTCATCAGAAACTACATCAGCTATGCTACTTCGCTTCTCCAGGTACCTTTCATTTTCTTGTTCTGGTTCTGATTCTGATAGTTTTTGTGGTTTTGGATGTTTCATTTCGTGCATGGATTGGTTAGGGGCTTGTTTGGATGTAATTTTTGCTGAATTTGGTTGATTCGAGTGGAGTGTTGTGTTGATGATGAATTGATGATTGTTCTTTGGTTTTGGCTAGGTATTGTGTGATTGAAAATTTGGAATCGGCTATGGTTGAGAACTGGTGTTTGGTTGGTGGATATTGAAATAATTTTGTGCTGTATGGTTATAATTATGTCAATATATGATGAGGTCTGGTCTGTTATGGTAATGATTGGATGATAAATGTTGTATCATTGGTTGTGCAGTAGCTAGGGGCTTGTTTGGATGTAATTTTTGCTGAATTTGGTTGATTCGAGTGGAGTGTTGTGTTGACGATGAATTGATGATTCTTGGTTTTGGCTAGGTATTGTGTGATTCAAAATTTGGAATCGGCTATATGGTTGAGAACTGGTGTTTGGCTGGTGGATGTTGAAATAATTTCGTATTGTATGGTTATAATTATGTTAATCTATGATGAGGTCTGGTCTGTTATGGTAATGATTGGATGATAAATGTTGTATCATTGTCCACTCAATTTGTATGGTTTTGGCTAGCTGCCGTGTGGTTGAAAATTTGGAATTGTTGAGGCTGAGAACTGGTGTTTGGTTGGCGGATATTGTACTGGTTTTGTTTGTAGGGTTAAAATAATGTCAATCTGGAATGAGGTCTGATATTTTATTATGGTAATGATTGGTTGATAAATGTTGTATCACTGTCCTCTAAATCTATCAGGTTTGGTTGGATGTGTTTGGAAGTGATTGATTTATGGAAAATATGGAATAATTGAGTCTTTGGATTCATCACTTAGAAGTCTAATTTGACTACCATTTTAGATGGATTCTGATTGATTTTTGCAATGAGTAGGAGGCATTAAAACAGTGAAATAGTGTGAGAATTAATTAATTATAGGTTTTGATTGAAATTGGTACAACAGAGTGTTTAAGAACTAGATAATATTAATAGGTAGTATTTGACAGACAATAGTCCGAATAAGTTACCTTTTTTTTTTTCACTTAAGTTTTTCAGTATCCAGCTGTATCCTTATTCAGAAGATGTAATTAATATACACATGATTGACTCATTGACCTAACTGTACTACATTTTGTGTGTTACAAATACGGGGAAATTTCTTATGGATTCTACATCTGATATAATCTGTGTCTGTTACTCTATAACAAGTCTCTTTATAAAAAAAAAAAAAAAAGAGTTGGCAAACATAAATTGACTAATACAATAAAGGAAACAAACTTAGACTAGTCCTTAATATAAGGACTAAGGAGTTAGAATAGGATTTTCTAGTTTAAGAAATCCCATAAATTATGGGATCTTTAATATCTTAACACTTGGGTATGGGAAGGTTTGAGAAGAAAAAGTGTTGCTGCTGAAAGTGGTAGTAGAAAAGATGTATTGGTCCTTTAAATATTTTAGCTGTGTCTCTAGTCAGGCTGGTTGAAATTCTAATTGGTAACCTCATGGCTTATTTTAATTAGCTTTTCCTTCCTTTCTACTTATGTCTAAGAGAAAATGACTAATGCATGAGAAGTAGTCCAGGTTGTATTTTTGATGTTCTAATAGTTCCCAAAATATTGGCCCCTGGAGTTTGTTTGGTCCATGAAAAGCAATAGATATGATTTAAGGAGGGTATTTTACTTTTTGTGCTCTATCTAAGTATGCAAGCACTGTTTTTACTAATACCTTTACTTTCTAATCTCCATTTAGGTCCATAATGCTCTCTGTTTAGGATAGCAGTTTTTCCTGGTGAACTAGAATTTCACTTCCCACCAGCCACTTGCTTGTCCACAGGTCTTCTTGGGCTCTGGCAAATCCCTTATGTTGAAGCCTTTTTTTTAAGGGTACATAAGTGTACAATAGGAACATCATGATACAATATAATTAATTAATAACATTTACAATACCGCTGCCTACGTGGAGGCTCGAAGTTGAGATCTCACAACGGTGGCTAAGTGGATTAACCACTTGCCCTGCAGGCGTTGGCTAGTTTTGTACTATGTTGTGTTGTGAGTTGCTGCTGCCTTGTTTTGTTGGTAATATCATCTGTTTATATTTATTTTTGTGATATTGTTCAGGAAAAACAAGTGAAGGAGATAGTCTTGAAAGCAATGGGTCAGGCAATTAGTAAGACAGTAGCCATTGCAGAGATCATAAAGGTTCACATCTTTTCTGCATTGCTCTCTCTCTCTCTCTCTCACACACACACACACACACACACACACATGCAAGACTAACTAGTTCTCTGTTTGAAAAAAAACAGAAGAGGATCCCTCAGTTGCATCAGGATACTGCTATAAGCTCAATAAGCATTACAGATGTATGGGAGCCCATTGAAGACGGTCTTCTACCGTAAGTAAAGTCCCTTTGCATAACCAGATCTCAAATAAGCATTTAGTATGTGTGTATGTATGTATCCATGCATGCCAGTATGCGTATCTTAATCTTATACTTCAGACACCTGAGTGTCAATATTTGATGCAGTGTGGAGACGACTCGCCATGTCTCCATGATCTCAATCACTTTATCACCTGGAGAGCTAGACAAGAACTCTCCTGGGTAAGTTAGTTTACCAATCATTTCATCTGGTTCGTGACTCTGAATCTGACTTTAATGATGTGCATTGCATTCAACTTATGTGGTTATTATGCTCTGTCTACAGGTACCAAGCACCATATCCCGAAGAACCACAAAAGCCGCAGCCTTATCAGCAGCAGCAACCCAGACAAGCACGCCCCACATACAATGCTGTTAATGAAGGTAAATCTATGAAGAATTCTTCTATGGCTTCTTGTAGCTTCATACTTCTAATTTTAATCCTTTTTTTAACCTTTCATTAATGTGTTTTATGTCCATGATTTCAGATTCATATGGTCGAGGGCAGGGTCGTGGTAGAGGGAGAGGGCGTGGTTGGGGCAGGGGTGGATATGGAAACCATCAAGGTATGAAGTCTCAAACCAGAATTGATGGTTGCGCTCAATGACTTTCTTTTTTCCTTTAATATAGCTATCAGGCTATCCATTGACTCAATCCCTTTTCTGATAGATGACGGTGGATATTCAAATTGGGGCCGAGGTGGATATGGAAATTATCAAGGTATGAATTTACAATATTGTAAGAACACTTAGGAACTAGTACTTTGCAATTATTTTTAACTTTCTTATTTAACATGCTTGCATTTGTATACACAATTTTTCTTTTGACGAGGCCCCGAGTTTCACTCCTATCTGTTTATGATAGATAATGGTGGGTATTCAAACTGGGGCCGAGGTGGTGGGCGAGGAAGAGGCTGGGGCAATCGTGGTAAGTTTCTATTCGAAGTTCTTGCAATTCTTTAGTAGTTGAAGAGCTGCATAAGCAAGGTTTCTAAGTTCCACTATGGTATTGTCTGTATGCACCATACTCAACACTGTACTGTTTTGTTTTGTTTTGTTTTTTTTTTTTTTTGAAAAATACTTCTCTTATATTAGAAATTTTCAACAAGCAAATTCGAACTACATTATGACGTGTCAACACTCTCGCACCTTAGATAGAATAAGATGACCTAGCTAACACATGATCCACCATATTCCCATACGCCGAATCTAAACCCCGAACTGTCCGCCAACCCCTCTTGTAAAGCCTGAGTCACCTGGAGCTCATCCCTTCCAGCACCACCCACGACCACCCTCTCTTTTATTCAACTTAGAGCTTCCTGAACCGTCATGGTTTCCACCACCCTGAGCTGCACCAACACTATTGACTATACTTAATATGCCATCATTAACAGTTGTCCATTTAGAATCTTTTAGATGTGTGTTTTTCATGTATATGACACTAATCTAAATTTGCATGTTAATAAATTTTCTGGCCATCATTTGGAGCACTTTCTTTCTTGCAGGTGCCGGATATGAAAGAGGCAGAGGTGGAATGTGGGGTGGTGGGTATGAAAGAGGTCGAGGTGGAATGCCCGGTGCTGGCTACCAAAGAGGCAGGGGCAGAATGTCGGGCAATGGATACGAAGGAGGAGGCAGGGGTGGAATGTCTGGTCCTGGATACGAAGGAGGAGGAAGAGGTGGAATGTCTGGTCCTGGATACGAAGGAGGAGGAAGAGGTGGAATGTCGGGTCCTGGATACGAAGGAGGAGGCAGGGGTGGAATGGCGGGTTCTGGATATGAAGGAGGAGGAAGGGGTGGAATGTCGGGTCCTGGGTACGAAGGAGGAGGAAGGGGTGGAATGTCGGGTAGTGGGTACGAAAGAGGAGGCAGAGGTGGAGGCGGGAGAGGCTATGGCCGTGGTCGAGGACGTGGCCGAATGGGTGGGCGCTCAAGGGGAGGCTATGAAAACCAGGCATGATGGGAAATGGGTAAGTCCTTGCTTGACATCGGAGGATAAATTCTATCAGAATACTCTGTTTTGATTGCTTGAAATATGTTTTTCTTTTCTCTTTTCCTAAAGCAGTGCAGTGCGTTTATGGAATTTGAGTAAATGTGGGTTTTTTCTATAATTTTTTCATTGCATTTAGCCAAAAAAAGAAAAGAAGAAAAAGAAGAGAGATAGTGGTAACTAGTAAGTGTAGTAGCAGGTCACAGTTTATATGGTTCCTGTAATTCATTTTTTTAAAATCCTTTTATGGTATTATAGCAAGCACCTTATTGTATTTATTTTTATTTTAATAATATTCACATTTTCTTTTTCCTTGTAACAGAAAAAAATGTCTCTTATTGTGTTATGGACTAATTATAGTAAAGACTGAAGGCTATAAAGAAAAAAAAAAAAAAAAAAATATATATATATATAGTATAGACTGAAGTGTTTTTTCTTTTCTTATTTTATTTAAGACGAGGTTTATTTATGCCATAGTAATAGTCTTATCTAGGAAAAACATTCTTTATGGGCAAGTGTATAATTAGATATAATATAATAATGCCAATACTCAATAATATAAATAGACAGCACTAGGGCTATCTTAAGAAATATAAATTTATGAATCTAACTGCTTTCATGGCCAGCTCCACTCCTCCCCTCATGTCGAAATTCTTTTTCTAGTTCCACAACTCGGGTCTCGGGTCGGTTTCATGTCGGGTTGGCCTCAGATTCGGTTCCAGTACTTATATTTGATGGATTTGAAACTTTATATTCGATAACGTGGATAAGAAACGACACAATTTTTTAATTTGTAATCGTGTTGTGTTTTGTTGAAGAACTCAACACATATAATAATCGCGCTGTGTTCTTCTGTGCCTAAACACAGACACACATAATTGATTAACCGTGTTGCAACTCACATGACAAGCCTAACACATACATTTATCATTATAATTGTTAATTAATCATAAAGAAGTATCGACCGCGTTGTATAGTGTTGTGCATAATGTGTTGAGTTATGTGCATGTCAATCGTGTTGTATCAATACAAACTATTTAGTCCTCGTATCAAATATATCGTGTTCGTGTTAAATCGTACAAATCATTTGTGAACTCTCGGCGACAACTCTAGTGCGGACTGATCCGTGAAATGTATCGTAGATCGCTATGGAAAGAGGTGACAGTGAGTATTGCGGGTGACAAAAAAGCTAGCGGCAGATAAAGTTTGAAGCCGCGAGTGACACGTAGCCAATCACTTGTGACAAATCAGATTGAGCCAGTAGTTGACGGTCAGGTTAGCAAAACCTCATGCTAGCAAATGTAGTATACAAAACAAAAAGAGTTGAATATAGACGCATATTCGTCCACATTAATTACTAATAATATCTATATATATATATATATATACTCATATTTTTGTGTCTATCGATTAGAATTGCAGCGACTCGAGGTCGATAGTGTTAATTAGCTTAATTATTTTATTTTCTAATTACACGAGCTAGTGTTTAATTTAGCTTCTTCAAGTTCAAGAACCAGAAAAAGAGAGTGTGTTGATGGAGAACGACAGCGTTTCGGGTTCTCATGTTGTCCACAAAATTCCTTCTGGTGACGGTCCTTATGTTCGAGGCAAACGTGCTCAGGTTTTCAATTTTTTTTCCTCTTCTATTATGAACTAGTTTTGACTATTTTTTATATAATTATAATGCAAAATATTACGATTACGAAAATGCAACGTTGTAATAGAATTTGATGTGTCAATGTACGTGTCATACCAATATTAATATTTATGTGATATTATTTTCGTATTTGTTGTGATATACAATTAAATTTAAACAAATAATACCACAGAGTAGACTTAATTTTTATAGTGCATATGCATATCATAAAGCTTTTATAGTTCGGCTTAAAATAGTTAAACTCGAATTGGGTTCGATCATGTATGAGTAAACTGCGCAGATTTGACTTGACTCGTAATTTTTGTGCTATAAATCCAATCCAAATCTACTGTAATGTAAATTGAATTTTTGATATTTTCGAGTTCAAGTCCAAATTATTTGTTTTTTCATGTTCGTTAATTATTCAATAAATGTTTTTATTAATAATTTGCAATTAATGTTGACTCTATACATATATCTGATGATGATCAATATTAATTTATATAAACGTACAGCTAGTAGAGAAAGATCCAGAAGCAGCGATAGTATATTTTTGGAAGGCAATAAATGGAGGAGATAGAGTAGATAGTGCCCTAAAGGACATGGCTGTGGTGATGAAGAAACTTGATAGAACTGAAGAAGCCATTGAAGCTATCAAATCCTTCAGAGGCCTTTGCTCCAAACAATCTCAACATTCTCTTGACAATGTCCTCATTGACTTGTACAAGGTTTTTATCTAATATCTATCTATAACTTTTCTATTCCATGACCGATCCAATATTCTCATCTCTCAGTCAAAAAACGTACGTGTTTGATGATGTCATCCAACGGTAAATAAGTATTTAGAACCATTAACTTCCCTTCGTATCACAAATCTCTTTTCGCGTTAAGTGAAGACCAATGCTTTGCGTTGCAATTCAGTGTGAATGAATAATCATAATTAATGTGTCGATAATGATGGATTAATGTGTAGAAATGTGGGAAAATTGATGAGCAAATTGAGTTGATAAAGAGGAAGCTAAGGTTGATTTACCAAGGAGCTGCCTTCAATGGGAAACCCACAAAAACAGCAAGATCTCATGGCAAGAAATTTCAGGTTTCAGTTCAGCAAGAGATAGCCAGATTATTGGTATGTAGTGATTTTAGATTATTGTTTCAAATTGGTAAAAGTTCAAAATGGTCTCTGAACTATTCAATTCGTGCCATTTTGGTATCTAAACTATCAAACTTGTCATTTCAGTTCAAAAGATAGGCGAAAGAGCCGTTATACTCCAAACGTTTCCATAAACCGAGCTCCGTCAGGACATTCCGCCAAAGTACTGACGGAGTCCGTTAAGTCTTGATGACATGAAATTTTTTTTAATGAAAATTTAACGGATCCGTCAGTGATTTTGACGGAATGTCCTGGCGGGACTCGATTTTTGGAAACGTTTGAAATATAACGACTCTTTTTCCTACCTTTTGGACTGAAATGACACGTTTGATAGTTCAAGGACCAAAATGGCACGAACGGGATAGTTCAAGGACCATTTTGGACATTTTTCCTTTCAAATAATTGTCACACCTTTGGTTTCAATTTTCAGCTTATTTGTTTTGACTAGTCAAAGTGAATATTGTAGGGGAATTTGGGCTGGGCCTACATGCAAAAATCAAACTTTATAGCAGCTGAGGTAGTTTATAAAAAAGCCCAAATGATCGACCCAGATGCAAACAAGGCCTGTAACTTGGGCCTCAGTCTGATCAAACAGGCCCGATTTGAAGAGGCCCATTTAGTTCTTGAAGATGTCTTGCAAGGCAAGCTTGTGGGCTCAGAAGATTCCAAGGCCCAAAAACGGGCCCAAGAGTTGGTGACGGAATTGGAATCGACTAGGCGGGCTTGGGCCCAACTGAGGTTGAATCCGGTGGAGCCGATTGTAGGGGATGATGATTTTGTGAATGGTTTTGGGCAGTTGATGGAGGAAATGGGCCCACTTAGATCAAGGAGACTTCCAATTTTTGAAGAGATATCTCAGTTTAGAGACCAATTGGCTTGTTAGTTCATAAAAAAGAGTGGATCAAATTAGTTTCAAGTGGTAAAAATGTAATATGAATTTTACCCAAAAAGTATGGGTTGAAGGTTTTATGTGTAAAATGTTAGTGTTTGTATGAATTTGTCTAGGCCAATGCAAAAATTGTTTGAGTATAATTTATATAATTTGAACCCGCCGATGGATTTTTATTCGCTCAAATAACCTATTGATAGCTAACTTTCAATTTTCGAGTTGATGATCGAGTAACTCCACCCAGTCTAGATGAAAGGATTGTAAAGTTATTTAAACGAACATTGAAGCGGTCTAATCGTCCTCCTTTTCTTTGTCATTGTCGTTGGGTTCAAAATATAAGTGGGACCGTCCTTTTTTCTTTGTCATACATTGTCGGTGGGTTTAATTGGGTTCAAAATAAAAATAAAAGTGTAACTGCGCAATGAACTTTAACTTGTTTGCAATTTGACGGATACTCAATTAAGTTCAAAATAAAAGTGTAACTGCGCAATGAACTTTAAATTGTTTGCAATTTCTTTGGTGAAAATAGACTGTAAATCTGCAATGAACTTCAAATTCAAATTCAAAGTTAGAATATAAACTTTTAAACTCAAACAAACCAAACATGACAAGATTTTTTTTAGAATAAAAAATAATCATAATCATATTGATAATATTAATAATACTACAAGATTCTTTTCATAATAAATATCAGCTTATAGAGAAACATCATTAGACAATACTTGTATTAGCCAATAGCCATGTTCTGTTATGCCACATTGGCACATAAACAAACTTTCAAGAAAAAAAAATAGCTTCAATGGCTTTCATTGGATTGACACTTAAACGCTCAATCACTCTTTACGTACTTGTTGGACACTAAATTTTAAAGATCAAACATGAATGATGGTTTTTATTGATACGAATTCTTAAATACCATTCTCAATCTCATTTCTCGACCACCAAGGGAAAGAAAATCGCAAAGCAACATGCGAGAATAATAAAGTACCTTTTACTTCATCGAAGTGTTGGTGTGAACCAAATAGGCGGAATAAGTGAGGGATACAATTCCCCGTTTCTTTCTAAACTAAACGTCGTGAAAGGTGTAGCTTGACCATTCTCGATTTCAAACCCGCCTATTTGTTTCCGAAAACCATAGTCTTCATCGGATAAGTATATAGAATTGGCTCTCAAATTGTGGGGAGAAGCTTGGGTGGAATAGCTATAGTTGGGACCCAAGAAGATGCATTTGTCACCCAATGACAAAAGCCTCTCCCAATTCTTAGTGCAAATATCCAATTTGTATATCTCCAACCCTAATGTCAAATAGGAAGTCATGAAATGTACTTGGTCAGGATTCTTTAGCCTGGCATGGCGAATCACCATGCATAACTCTCCTCCCAAATCAACTAGATATTTAAAACTAGTCGCCTCGGGTTCGGAAAAATTGTCAGGTTCCCATTCAGGATAATCATTGGCATCATCATAGCCCGAAATTAAGACCTCGGGATCCGCAGCCTCCTGGGGTTCTTCAACAAAATCAGTGGCGGGCAGGGCAGAAGAAGCATCATTAGAGTCCAAAATAAACACCTTGGGATCGGCTGGTTCCAGGGGCTCTTCAGCAAAATCAGTGGCCGGCAGTGTAGAGGAAGCATCATTAGAGCCCAAAATAAACACCTCGGGATCGGCAGCAAAATCAGTGGCGGGCAGTGCTAAAGAAGCATCATTAGCGCCCAAAATAAGGCAAGTTCCTCGGGTGAATCAGTGGCGGCAAGTGCAGAGGAAGCATCATTAGAGCCAGGATCAGTTGCTTCAGCAAAATCAGCGGCGGCCGGTGCAAAAGAAGCATCATTAGAGTCAGGATCGGGTGCTTCAGCAAAATCATCCGATCCAACAAAATCAGAAATAAACCCCTCGAGATCAGGTCCTTGAGCAAAATCAGTGGCGGCCAGTACAGAAGAATCTTCCTCCGATCCCGAAATAAGCAAAACTTGACCGTTATTCAAACAACCATACAACTTGCCATTAAAATACACTATATCACTCCAGCCTTCACCTTCCATAGCAGTCCAATTACCATCTCCAGGCCTTATATACACAACCTTCTCATCATTCGAGTGAATCACAAACAAAACACAATCAGGAGAATCAGGATTCGCCGTCAAAATCGTTCTCGCCATAAAATAAAAATCAGAAACAAGAGCAATCGGACCTGAATACTGAGAATACAAGAAAGAGATCAAACTCGGAAGAGGAATTGACAATTTCGTTATCGGATTCAACAACATGTTCGCGCCGTGAACGAAGATCCAACCGAACGGAGAGCCCCAACACAGCCTCCGCTTCGCCTCCGGCAAATCGACCGGAAACTGCTCGCCGGAGGCGGCGCTGTGGAATCAGTGCGACGAGCCGGGACAGTTGTTGTCGAGCATGATCCAGGGACTGTGCGTGTGGTTGAGAGCTGCGAAGAGCCAGGATCTGCACACAGCACCGAAGCGAACAAAATCTAGGATCGAAGTGGAGAGTGAAATTGATGCGATTAGCTCCAACACAGTCGCTGGAATGCTATCAGAATCTGCCATTGCACCCCACTTTCTTTGTGAAACTGAAATCTCCATGTTTTGGAGACTGTGAGATCTTTTAGAAAACCTAGGTTTTGTTTTGAATCTGTAGGGGAAGCTAGGGTTGTATATTTATATAAAATAATATGAGCAATGATTTCTTTGGTGTAGGTTAAGTTAGAGCTGATAAATTGGGTTTGGGTCGGTTTCGGGTTGATGAACCTTAACCCGAATGCGACTTGAAATTAATTTGGGTTTGGTTGGGTTCCGGTTTTCATGCATTAAATGTGTTGAATTGTATGAATTTGTCTGACCCAAAAATTTATAAGGTAAATCTGGTTCAAGCCGAAAGTTGGTCATGTTGGATTCGGGTCGGGTAGAAGTCGGGTCGAATGTCGCTGGCGTATATTTATATAAAATAATAAGAGTAATGATTTTTTTGGTGCTATGCTGGAGCTGACAATTCGGGTTTGAATCGGTTTCGGGTTGTTGAATCTTGGGCCGAACGTGATCTAAGAGCACTTTGGGTCTGGGTTGAGTTCCGATTTTCATGCACAAAATGTGATGAATGGTATGAATTTACCTAACCCATTCAATAGCTGAAAGTTGGTCGGGTTGGATTCGGGTCGGTAGAAGTCGGGTTGAGTGTAGCTGGTTTAAGAAACCGGACACAACCCAATTAATGAATTTGTGGAAACGGGTCATTGGACAACTCTCAAGTGGAGTACAAAACGTTTCAGTTAATAAAGAGGGTATAATCCCGAATCCCTTTGAATTAAAGGAGGGCATCACTACCACACGACTGATGCATTATTATTGAGTTTATTAAATTTTAACAGTATATACTTACTAAAGTTTTGGATTTAGAAATACTACATTATAGATGAAACAAAGACTCGGGAGAAAAATAGCTTCGATGTCTTAGATTTGAGCCTATCTACAGATGTTGTTGATTGTGCTTATTAAACAACAACTTAAGAGAAGAATATTAATAAACCTTCATTTTAAGACAGAAAAAGTAGATTAGCCAGCTCCATATGTGTAAGGCATTGTATCTTACTATACAAAAATTAATCAAAATATGTTATACTCCAACTTAAAATAAAAATAAATATTAACTCAAAATGCTCCAATGTCATGAACAACTCAAATGTTTACAAATTATTTTGCTAAATAATATGATAGTTTTAGTAAAACACACAACTGCCTGACCAAACAAAGCTCAAACCTATAGATTAACACTACATAATCATCCAGCCAACCCAATAATTTGCCTTTCAAGATAGCCATCACCTTAATTACTTCTCTCCTTAGAGAACCAACTGCAACTCCACAGATAAGCTGCAATTTCAAATCAAAAGGTCACTTAGAACATGAAAAATGGGATTAAGAAGACAACAAGTTTCAACTTTAAACAATCGAAATAAGACAAAATAATAAACAATTTGCATACAAAACGCCAAGAAGAGAGGATCAAACACGAGATCTTAACAACCTTAAACCGCTTAGCTCAATAAGTGTTCGCGAACATAATGGGAATTTCCAATCCCATTTTCCCCATTTCTATAGAAAAAGCTTAGTTGTACAAACTAAATGCACAAATGAAGACCCACAACGCCTCATGCTTATACTTAAGTGTTTGTGCATTTAGGTACTCCCCTATCTATATTTCCTGAATTATAAATTTTGTGTCCGCGTCCGGTTTAAAGGAATGTGTTGTCCCCAAATTAGGCTCAAATAGTTTCTAGTTTAAATACTTGCAAAACTTCTTCACATCTTCCTTAGAATTCCAACAAGGAAACACAAGATAAAACTTGCAGATCTCTAACAAATTACTACTCTACAAAATGATCAGGGCATATATGCACACAAATTGGACTGAAAATTAAATGGAAATCATCTTTATAAAAACTTAACACATTCAAAATATCTAAACTATGTTCAACTATATGAAATAATTTAAGTAAATCAAATACTTTTTAGTTCAACTTAATCCCTCATCCTAAAGATCTTAGGTATATAGTAAATGAAATTCATTCTATTTTATTCTCCGATACTGATCGTTGATAGAGGAAAATGATCTCAGTCCATGATTTAAACGAGTCACACACACTAGAAAATACATAGAACAGTTCTCAAAAGTAGCAAAGCAATATGCCAGAAAATCAAACTATACCTCTCAATTTATTGAAGTGTTGGTGTGAACCAAATAGGCGAAAAGTATGGAGATTGCAATTCCTCATTGCTCACGGAAAGGATTGTTGTAAATGCAGTAACTTGATCATTCTCAATATCGTAGATTCCCATATCATTGATTTTTGAAGTTGAGTACCAATGTGAATCCTCGAAAGCAGATTTGTCAATATTGTCCTTAAACGAAGAAAAATCGTCAGTAAAGTATACGCAATTGGGCTTTAAACAAGACGAAGAAGAAGCTCGCATAGAATAGCTATAATTGGCACCAACAAAAATGCACTTGTCATCCAATGACAAAACTCTCTCCCAGTTCTTTGTGCAAATATCTAACTTGAATATCTCAAATCCGAACGTGGAGATTGTAACCGCATTATCACGCGGATCTGTATCTGCTTGCCTTGCATAGCGAATCACCATGCAAAACTCCCCTCCCAGATCAACTAGATATTTCACATCAAGCACTGCCGGAACTTCCTCAGCTGACGAGGAAATGCCAAGTTCCGGCGGTGCTGCAGCAAATTCAGCTGCAGTCAGCACTAGTGATCCTAGTGATTCGTCGTCACTAGAGTAATCAGTCAGCTCTAGTGATCCTGGTGATTCGACAATAGAAAGAAGCAAAACTTTTCCGTCACACAAACATCCATACAAATTTCCTTTGAAACGTATAATATCACTCCACCCGTGGGTATAATCCACCCGGGAAAAATCGCGGTCTCCGGGCCTTAAACAATGAAGAACACGCTGACCCTCGAAATTAATCGAAAAGAATATGCAATCAGGATCATCAGGACTTGCTGTCAAAACAGTCCTAACAAAGATTTGACCCGGTTTCCGACGATAGATCGGGAGATTAAGCGAGGCTCCGGTTATTGGATTAATCAATCTGAATTCAACACAGACCCAACCAAATGGAGAGCCCCAACATGGACCACCAATCCCCGGCGATTCTATCTGGAATCGCTCTCCGGTGGCGACGCTGTAAAATAGGACGGAAGATTCGGCCGGAGTCTTTTCTCCGACCATCAAGAACGGACTGAGACTCAGATAATTGAGTTTGGATTTGACAGTGAGAGTGGCCAAGCGCCAGGACCTGCGCACAGCACCGAAGCGAACAAAATCTTCTACAGAAGTAGCTTTGGCTGCGATTAGCTCGATCAGATCCGCTGTAAGGCTATCCGGAGCTGCTGTTGTCTTCTGCTTTTCGCTGGAAGTTGAAATCTCCGGCGCCGACTGGTTATCCATTGTTGAAAATATTGTTTCCGATTGTCAAAGATATTGTGACAAAGTAGGGTTACATGTATGAAAAAATGCTATATATATGTCCTAATTAAATGTTGACAGAATGAGACATCACACATAAATCATCTAAGGAAAATGTTAAATGTCTTCAATTCTGTACAAAGTACATAGTTACCTACGTGACACTCTTTATAGTTTAAAATTAAGTTTCAATACTAACATTTGTTTGGTTAAGCGGTTTAAACGCTTTGAATTTCTTTTGAAATTTAGGGTTCGAGCCTCATGATTTAACGAAGAGTTAACCTTGCTGTGTACTTCAACTGATCATAATGTTTCAACAAAATTTTATCTAATTAAAATAAGAAAAAATATTTTTCCATGTATTTTCTTATGTATTTGATATTACTAATGAAAATGTTTACTGTAGAAAATAGATAAGTTTCAATATTTTAATGAATTTATTACAAATGTTAATATTTTGTAC
>JAYMTF010003443.1:0-15203 GCA_036897485.1 Pelargonium nanum | reverse complement strand
TTGTCTAATTCGTGCGGCTGTTACTTCTTGTTTGTTAATGGAAATTTCCATTTTACTAGTTTTGTATTTGTTGGAATAAGTGATTTTATATGAATATGGTCTTCAATCTTCATCAGTTTCTCTTCTCTTGGAATTTTCGTCCTAAAATTATGTTCTTGTACGGGTTCGCTGTTTTTTCGTTCCTTTAAAATTTTATGATGAGTTATTAAGAGCTTGTTTGGAAGGTTATCAAAATTCCAGCAGAACCATAAAGGTTTTTGAATCTCTCTTTTGGATAATTGGACATAAGTTGAAGTTATGTAAAGAAATTAGTTGAGTTGGTTCTCTAACTAAAAGAGAGATGGTAGGTGAAATTGATGATGTTGAGTGGTATGAGCTATGGAGGGCTATGTGTAATTTACATGAAGAGGTGTTAGGTGAAGTGTAATGAAATGGTGGTGACTAAATGGTAATTGAAGTTAAATACAAAAAAAATAAAACTAAAAATTGTACAAAACAAAAAAGTTCAACTCAACAATATTTGAACTTACAATCTCACTCGTAAGAACGTGAATTTGTTATTTAATCATGAGGAATACTATATGACTCAAATTGTGTACAAAATGATGTGTTAATAAATGAGACATGACACATCAAATATTATATTAGTGATTTGATCGAATCACAACACGCTACTGTACAATGTCTTATAAACCGGACGTATCGCGCCAAAAATTCATGAAATAATTTGTTATTTGTTGAAAGTAGTTTTAAACTATAAAAATATCAAATATGTTTTCGCCATGTAGATTTTTACAATATATTGTAATAAAAAAGAATTTGTACAAAATTTGAGATTTAATATTTTTCTCTAATCATTCCTCGTAAAATCTGGTCATATTCATTTTATTTTAATAGAGTTATCACAAATTGTCTTAAAAAGGCTGTACAATGATCAATTAATTTAATTCTTTTGGAAAAAAGAATTATGTGCATTACATAGCTTGCTATCTATAATGATATAAAAATCAACCTTATCAGGAAAGATTCAACATTGGACTATGGTCGGTTCTGAATTCATTGTATCCTTAAAACAAAACAAAAAACTCTATATATGTAAAGAAACAAGAATGAAGTGAAGTGAAGTGAAGTTGGGTCTACCATTCGATTCCATTAACAGCAAAGAAAACAGAAATGGAGGAGATACAGCACAGAACAGTGAGCGTCAATGGCATCAACATGCACATAGCCGAGAAAGGAGAAGGTCCCATCGTCCTCTTCCTCCACGGCTTCCCTGAGCTCTGGTACTCCTGGCGCCACCAAATCCTCGCCTTCAGCGCCCTCGGCTACCGCGCCGTCGCGCCTGACCTCCGCGGCTACGGCGACACCGATGCTCCTCCTTCTCCCACCTCCTACACCTCCCTCCATCTCGTCGGCGATCTAGTGGCTCTCATCAAATCTCTCGGCGCCGACAAGGTCTACCTCGTCGCCCACGACTGGGGAGCCATGGTTGGCTGGTACCTCTGCTTGCTCCGCCCAGACTTGGTCCACGCCTACGTCTCCCTCACCATCCCCTACATCCCCAGGCACCCCCAATTCAACACTCTCGACGCTCTCAGATCTCAGTACGGCCACAATTACTACATTTGCGGATTCCAGGTACGATCCAGTACTCGAACATCATCCCACAAATTCTATTAAATATTAATGTTAGATTCACTTGTAATTGTAGGAGCCTGGCAAGGCGGAAGCTGAGATTGCGAAACTTGGCGTTGCGGCGGTGATGAAGAACGTTTTGTCAATTAGGGAAGCAGGACCGCCCACGTTCCCTGATCTGTTGGGGCCTGGTCCCGAGTCTCGCGAAGAGGCCACTTGGCTTTCGCCGGAGGATCTTGCTTACTATGTCGACAAGTTTGAGCGGACGGGCTTCACCGGAGGATTGAACTACTACCGATGTTTGAATCTGTAACCAACTCACTCATCTGATTGATGTAGTTGATGTAGATGTAGAAGTAGAGGCTGATTGGGTTGATTTTGATGAATCTAATATTGCAGAAATTGGGAGCTGATGGCTCCGTGGACCGGAGTTCAGGTGAAGGTTCCGGCGAAATTCATTGTGGGAGATCTGGACATGACCTACACGACACCGGCGTTTAACCAATATGTGCACGACGGTAGTTTCAAGAGAGATGTGCCTCTTCTGGACGACATTGTGGTCATGGAAGGAGTGGCTCACTTCATCAACCAAGAAAAGCCTGAGGAAGTCAACAATCTCATTCATGACTTCATCACCAAGTTCTAATCACTTGTTGGTTCGGATTTTACACCATTGTGTTTAGTTCATTAGTCTTGAATTGCAAGTTATGTTTTTGCCATCACAAGGAAACATAAATCTGGATAAATTGTGTACTTTGGAATAACAGTGTCATCAAATTTAGTTTTTGGTGTCATTTTCAGTATTGATTGGGTTTCCCATCTTAGATGTTTCATTGATAATTATGATTATGTATGACTAATTGTGTGAGCCAATTAAGAGTATTGAAGATGGCAGGACAAAGGATGTGATAGGTTGGTATGGTAGGAACAATTTCACTTGTTGCATTTGGTTGGTAACTACCCTACCCTTGTAATGATCTGTCCAACTGCTGAAGCTAAACAATACTCACCAACATTAGCGTTGTTGCAAATTAGTGTTTTCTTATAGTGTGTATATAGAGGTATAAAGTGAAAAACTCAACTCTAATTAACATAAAAATTAAAAACACAACATTATTGAAACAAATGGTACATAATAATGAAGGTGATACATCCACAACCTAGGGTGGTAAATACAAGTGAACCGATTCCCAGAAAGACTAGCAGGTTTTTCATTGCAAGCTATTAGGCATGTTTTGCAAGAAAATAACTCCAATTAAGTCTTGTCTATTTAGATTTGAACCTTGACCCCAATTGGTCCCTTTAAAATCAATATATACATTTTGGATTAGTTTTGTCATATCCGATGACAATAAATTAACATCAATATTAGAGCACAAAATCATTCTATAACTCAAGTAAAATCCCTTGGTTGCAAAGCCAGACCTGGAAATACAAGCTGGAAATACAAATCCTGACAGAAAATAAGCATCAAACATAGGTTTCTTTAGAAACACCAACAAAATTTGGATTGCCAGTCGGGAACAAGACATACACCTCAAGTATAAAATCTAACTTAAACTCTAAATCCTTTACTGTTCCTCTTTCCTCTAGCCTTCTCGAACTTCCTTCCCTTTGAGCGCACATATGGCTTGGTGTGGCTGTGCGGGACACCAGGAGCAGGGCCGAAGTGCTTGACTGCTTCACGAGAATTCTTTGGACCTCTAAGAAGAACCTGCAAGTGGGAAACATTACTACTTACTTTGTTTGGCCCAATACATTGTTATCAGATTACACTCTATACAATAAAATTCTCAAAATTACCGAGTTCCTTACTAGAATGAAACAAAAAGCAACTACAAAGTCCATGCCATGCCAGTAAGTCCACAACGGAATATCTATTGTATAATGTATATTTGGTATAGCGACCAACAAGGCCAGCTAGTACAAGATGGCATAGAGTGAATTGAGCCAAAAATATACTTCCATTTCAACAATGACTTGCACCTAGGCTAATAACGGATGTAGAACCCTAAATTATCCAATTTAGTGCTAGGATCGTATTCAGACGATGTCTAGAATATGGATGTTTAGTCACAGCCTAAGAGTCAAAAGCATTAGAATTGGAATAGAGACCTCCCTTGACTAGTACACTGGTATATGTGATTTCATATTAACCTAAATCTAACATGAACCAACTAGCATAATTAGGCACCGGTGTATCCAACATCATTTACAAACAGCAAACAAAGGGAATTAGCGATCAAGTCCATACCGTGTTCTGTCCCAAAGGAGCCCTGAGAGCAAGCTGGTCAAATGTTATGCACTCACCACCCGCCTTCTCAATCCTGGCCCTGGCGGTCTCTGTAAATCTCAAAGCAGTAACCTTCATTGCAGGAAGGTCATGCACTCGAATATCATCAGTCACAGTCCCCACAACAACAGCAATCTTGCCATCCTATCAATTACACCAACCCCACCAAACAACAGATTTCAAACAAATGATACAAAAAATACCCAATTCACATGTTCAACAGCAAAAAAAAATAGGTGAAGAAATGCCAACCTTTCCACTCATGAACCGGCTCAACCTAGAAAGAGAAATCGGAGCCTTGTTGACCTTGCTCATGAACAGGCGCTTGAGAATCACTGCATTGAACTTGCTCCCAGTTCTCCTTACCAAAAAGCGGTACAGCTGATACAAAAACAACGCAATTGATGTAGCGAACATTCATGCATATATATATATACAAAAAATAAGGGGAAACAAAACATTGGAGAGACCTTGACGAGGAGCTTGAGGTAGATATCATCGGATTTTGGGGCGGTCCTCTTGGTCCGCTTGCTCTTACCTCCGGCGATGAGATCGATACCCTGTTTTTTTCACAGAAAATGAACACATATTAGCTAGTGTGTGTGAGTGAGAGCCATATAGCATATAGAATACTGGAAAATCAATAGAGAGAGAGAGAGGGGGAAAAAACCATTGATGGTCTGGTATTGGAGCTCTCTTCTTCTCCTCCTGCTTACTTGCACGCCGCGCTGCTGGCTGAGAGTACCAAACTGGAGCTAGGGTTTTCACGGCCACCTTTATGCTGCGTTGTATGAGATCACTCCACACACTCGAGTCGAGTGTATATTGACTTTCGTGGACCCTCATCTCTATACGTACACGTGTCCAATTATATGATTATATTTCAAATATTCTGTATACCCTTATTTGGGGTTCTGAGGTACCATTTTCATCTCCATTTGAATATGATAAATTTTTTCATCCTCGTCCTAAATCATTTGGGGTTCAGATTTTCCATCTCCATTCGGATTCAGGCAAATACCTCGTGAAGAGTTATCGATCCCCATCTTGTATATTTTAAAATTAAAAAAAAGCTGAGCTACACAACAGGAGTAGCTCTCCCTTTTTAACCCAAACCCCACCCCACCGGACGCAATGGGATTTGAACCCACGACCTCCTACGTAGAGATGTGTGTCTTGACCATTGCGCCACCCCCTAATAGGCGTTTTAACGTATATTAACTATGTCATTTTTGATAGTCAACTTAACAATGCATTTTTTAATGTAAGTAGAGAAAATATTGCTCCTACTCATTTATCGGTCAATATAAGTATCAATATAGGTAGCCGAGGCAAACAAGATATGTGGATATGTAATAATCTTAACGATGCTTGATGTGCTATTTAATTGATCCTTTTATTCCGTTTTATAATATGAAAAAACAAGTGAAGAATAACAAGTTTTGTTTTAAAAGCAAAATTGTGCATGTGCTTTCCATGTAAATTAAAAGGTTGTACTCTAGGTTATAAAAAAAATGTACTTTATATGGAATCCATTCTTAATTCATGTTGATAATATTGTGAATTTAGATTTTTTGTTTCAAGTTTAGACTGATGGCATATTTGAAAAATCAAAAAGGGACTTTTTGGTGGAATTTGCACTGGATTTCTTTTCTTCTTCTGGAAATGATGGATATTCCGGCAATATTATGAATTTGCCGGCCAATTCTTCATAGATGGATGAGTTTTCCGGTCAGTAAAAGAGAAGACGACCAATGAAAAATGATGCTGTGGGACACTTGAATATAATTGACATTTAATACTTTCAAGAGAAGACTAGAAATGCTGCAGGACATCTATATGTAATTGTCAAATTGTAAAAGCCAGTAACACAAATATCAAAGGCATAATTGGTTTCCAGGCAATGAGTTACATATTTCAAGAGCAAAATATAACAGAACTGGGAGTTACATTACAACTACAACTATATCATCCCAAATCTTCAACATTTTTTAAAAAATAATTACGAAAAAAACCCCCACAACTACCAGCTACCACAAGCTTATTATTCAGTATTTCGAACATATCTGATACAATGTGAAGAGAGATAAAGAGAGTACTTTGTATGTTCGATCCGCATAGGAATGCAACAAATCTGGTATAAAATTGTCGGTTATGAGTTGTGATTCACCAGTACTGATGCTGCAACCCTCTTCAAAGCGGTAGATGCTTTTACCATATCTGATTCTGAATGCCCTGCAGAAACAAGCAATCTGATTCCTATGGGCAAACGGCATTTATCAAGCACGGATCTCTTGGTAGTCACCACAAAAACACCATCTTCCTTTAACACCTGCCCGATCAGTAGTAGAGACAATCATTAGGACATACATAGATGAAACTCTAATACTACCACCAACCAAAGTTTGATTATAAGAAGTTTACGCGATTGGCTATGTCTTCAAGAAGCTGTTTGTCATTTTCTAAACTACCCGTTGGGTTTTTCAGTTTGAGGAAAACAACAGGCGATTCTGGATGGCTTGCTATTGCAAGACCCTTTATATCTGATAATCCTGTAGTCGCACATACAATCAGAACCAGAAAGGTCAGCAGCAAACCATGATAAATTTATTATTGTCAGAATCAGATAACAAAGCAAATTCACAGTTTCACACCCTCAGCAATGTTTAGCTTTAAATGCTAGGAACAAGAAGTATTTGTCTGCATACTAAATATTAAGCTATTGTACTTTCCGGGCTTCAAACCATAAATTAATTACTTACGCGCACTCATTTGCATGTGTTTCAACTAAAATGTGATATTACTGAAATGTGTTTCCACAATCCTAATTTTAGGACCTTGCTCTGTATTCTTTTTTCCGTTCTTTCTCATTCAATTGAAAGTTCAAGGCACACTGCTACGCTGCTTGCTTTCAGCCCTCTCATCCTGCTTTTTTTTCTCAATTTACTCAATAATGAACGGTACTTCAGTACATCTCTTCTTTTTTCCTTTTATATTTTAACAAACTATACTGTATCTGTGAAACTCTTGAACAACTAGACTGGCATACATTAGCGGATATCATTTCACTCAGTCATTATTGAGTGTATGTCACTAATCTAGTATAAAATATTTCTACAATGAAAGGCCAAGAGTAGAATTCCCTAATTCAGAGGAGAGCACTATGCATAACTAGTAATAGGATCATAGCAAACCTTTCCATAACAATGCAATGTTTTCCTTTAATTTTGTAGTAAGACTGGGATTCTCCTCCAGGATATCAATTGCAGTAATTGCAGCACTTGCTAGGTAAGGAGGCAAAGATGCAGAAAAGACGTATCCAGAACTGCTCAACCGCTGCCAAACATCAGCACCAGACAAAGTTTAGTAGTTTGGAAAATGAATAAGCATTAATGCATTGCGATGCAGTAGTATAACAATGGTTGTGGAAGTTTACTTCTTAAGAGTTTGAACTTTTATTGTTCTGATTTTAACAAAATGGTTCATTTATAACTGAGATCATTATTATAGAGTACTACAAACATACTTGGTGATCAATAACTCTAGCACTTCCAGTGCAGAATCCTCCTTCAGTGGCCAATGCATGTCCCATAGCAGCTGTTACAATATCTATCTTTTCCATCTGCAATACCATACCACCATGGTTACAAATGGAAACTAAATTGCCAATCAAATCCAAATACACCCTAGGATTCAAAGAGTTTTTAACATGTGTTTTCGTCCAAGATGGCACTCGATTTGGTACATAGGGAGTGTTTTCAAACATACCGGAACCCCATAGTATTCAGTGAGCCCTCTCCCAGAGCTGCCAATCACACCAAATGAATTGCTCTCATCCAACAAAACACGAAAGCAATATTTTTCCTTCAATTTGATGATCTCATCAAGTGGTGCTATCTGACCAGAATTCTGCAAATTCAACCACTATTGGTTAGGACTTCATTTTGTACACATCAACCGCCACCTTCATAAACCGGAACAAATTTACACTTATTTTTAGCTCATTGGTAAGAGAATTACTAGCAAAGGATGGTCTTTCATAAACGTGGAGGTCCACAGTTCAGATAACATTTGGGCGTCATTATTTATGACATGTTCAGTAGGGTGGGTGAAAAAGAGAATGGATGGAGTTGGGCTGAATCTTTTCATTCATTAATGCTTACAGACCCATAAAAATTGAACTCATCTAACTCAACATTTATTTATTTTTGTCTAGCGACAATTAAATATAATAACTCAACAACCATCCATTCCTCAAAATATTTATCAACTGACCAATGGATGGACTTCTCCATCCTTTCTCCCATCCAACCACTTTACCAAATGAAGCCTCAGTGAAACTATATTGCATCATGAATTGAACTCCATTAAAAGTTGCTTACTAAACTGTTAAACTGCGAATCCCACACCAAAATAGAGAACAGTGAAAAGGAAGACGAAAGACTAGCACTACCAGAAATATACTTCTCTAGGGATTACATAGCCGGAAAAAACATAATAAGAAAGACATAAATGTGCAAGTAAAGAAGCAAACTTGAAAAGCTAAAGCTTAACTTTGCATTTCATCTTAAAGGTATCTCTTCAGAAGCAATAAAAGCATTATTCATACAAATGCTTCAACAACTTAATATCAGTATCCTTATCGGGCCACCTTATATATGGCACCACATAGTTAAGCTAAGGATATGCCAAATTTAAAGAGCTTGATTATTGTAAAGTTAAATTAACACAGAAAGATACCTGATACACAGCCTCAACCACAATATATCGGCGCAGCTTCTTGGCACGCTTGTTTTCTGCAGTAATTTTTTCCAAAGTACTTCGAAGAGATTCCATATCATTGTGTTTAAAGTACACAATGGTGCTTCTAGAAAGATAAAGGCCATTTTGTATGCCCCAATGAACTCCTTCATCCCTGGGGTTGAAAGGAAAAGGTTTTTACGAATTCCATGCGAGGTTTTTTTAAAAGAAAAGCAGTGAATATAAAAGCCAAAGCCAGAACCTGACACGCAATTTGCAAATACGCCTAAAAATGCTACAGTGACTAGTTATATCATTTACCCTCAAGCTGCTACAAGATTTTTGAAAATGTTAAATATAAAGCGTTATGAAATGTTTAAGAGACTAAATATTACATAACGCTTTTACTGCAAATTCTTAAGTAACTTTTAGTTCTACTTCTTGCTCTAGACATCAGAGGAAAATAAAGTGCCAACTAAACATGATCAAACTATACTATATCCTTCTGCATCTGGGCAACAGCAAGAACAAATCTTCATATTATATAACATGGAATCATGGAATCAGGAATGAAGGTTAGTGCACTCCATTTCCTTCTTCTACTACAATAATTATACCGTAACGTTGGATCAAGAGGAAGAACCATCAAAAATCCATTTTCCATGTTTTGTAACACAAATTAGGAACTTTAGTTTTAAGACATGTGTTAATAGCTAAAATATGACAGATGAATTGATAATATGGAACATATTTCCCCAATTACTTGCTTTTGTCAGAAAAACACAAAAATTCTTACTAAAGTGATTTCAAAGGATGGTGAAACGACTTTGTGGGCACCTACAATTTATCTGCTAAGATTATATGAACAAAGTTATGTGAAAAGAAAATCATGTGTATGCATACTTACACAACAATAACGTCTCCCTTCTTGCAAAAGGCTGGAATTGCACTGAACATTGTGGAAAGGCCATAGGAGTAGAGAATGGAATCTGGGGTTCCCAAGAACTTTGCAATTCTGGCCTCACAATCAAGGTGTACATCTAATGAAAGAAAAATATAGTGTGGTTCTTCTACATGTAACGAAAGCTTTAACCTCAATCAACTCAAAGTTAGCAAAAAATATAAATCTTACCAATTGTTCCATAGAAACCACGAGGACCACAAGAACCAACACCATATTTCTCCAATGCAGACGTACATGATTCCTATGAAAGAACATTAACAAATGGCGCTTTTAAGTCAATCCATTATCATGAAAGTAAAACCAATTACTAGTATGCGTTGCTTTACAAGTAACTTCTCATGTCCTAACAATCCAAGATAATTAGCCGAAGTGAAGTTCACAACTTCTTTGCCATTGATTACTGCATGAGGTCCTGCAGCACTGCATAAATTGCAAATCATAAGCAGTTACACTTCAGGCAAACAACAAAATCATTCAGATAATACTTAGAAACATAATGTTTTCAATTATAATATTACATTTTAGAGGTGTTCGATCCTTTTTCTTACCAAGTATAATAGGTGTTTACAAGGGACTTTTTAGGCTTTTTTTTTATATAACCAGGTAGTCAGGTATCATAAGTTTTTGCAATATGGTATAACAACTAATACAAATATCTGAGTGTAAAGACAATGACTAGATTCACCTTTCTAATACTGGAGGCTCACTTTGCATCTCTTCGGTAAGAGGAGGAATAAGTGGTTCTGGCTGCCATTCATCACACAGCTCATCTATTTCCTACAACATCACGGACTCAAGAAAGTAAGGCTAAGACAGCATAATGTAATAATTGTTGAACAATTCAATAATACTGAGTAAGATATGGCGAAAATATAAGAAAACTAAAAATCCTATTAACTAGAGGAAGCATTGACATTAGAGATGATATTGAGACCTTCTCCGTTAATGGACGCTTAGGGGGCTTGTAACTTTTCTGAGTGAGCAGATAAAGGATGGCAACGAAAAGAAGAGCCTCCACAAATAAATGTCCTTTCCACCAAACAAACAAGCACAAAAAAACATAAGATTCTCAGCCAATATACAATTATCATGAGCCAGGAATTTACAGAAATATGCTCATTTCTAAGAGGTTTTCAAGAGTGTACCGCCAATAGGAACTCCGAAAACTACTGCTCTAGCAGAGGAAGCATCCAATGCCAAAGTGATTCGATCTAGAGTAGCGTTTGCCATGTTCAAAACAGTTGATGCCAATGTACTCAGTGTCTCGATTTGGTCAGCAAAACTAGCTGTAGCCATATCTCTAATATACAAGAACACACCAATTACTCGGCTCTACAGCTTAATTCAGACAATCATCAAGTAGACAACTGAAGAACCTCAGACCCAAATCCAAACTCGTATTGACTTCCCTGAATCGAAGCAAAGATAGCATTTTTATAATACCATTTACGTAACTAATCAAAACCCATCATCGTATAATCCACAAAACATCGAAATTGCAGCACTAAACAGAAAAGTAATCAAATATATATGAGGCATGAACTATAGTTAGAACAAAAAAAAACAGAGCGGGGCGAAACAAAACGGCACCGTACCAGTGGCGGAGCTAGCAGAATCCGGAGATGAAGTGAAGAGGATTGGAAGAGCAGGATCTGATTATGAGACACAGTGAGGATTGGAGTTTAAGTTCATGTCACATGGAAGAGAAGAAAATTGATGATGATGGCGATGCAGATCCTCTTCCTCTTACTAATGCCAGTTTGCCTGGAGTTCCACAGGATTCCAATTTCCAAATGAATCTTGGCCGTTGATGTTTGTAATATTTCAGATCGAACGGGCTAGACCCTTTAACAGTTTAACTTAAACTCAAACTTATACAGACATGTCTACGGAGGTTTTCACCGTTCACGTGACACGCCTGGAGCCCGCAAAATGAACCCGACCCGACGGGTACCCGAAACTCAACCTATGTTTTGAGTGGTGTTATGTAAAACTTTTTTGGAAAGACTATGGTCGAATCGGGTATACCCGATAAAATTATGTGTTTTATGTCTAAATTGCGACTCGAACTTTTGCCACCTCTGTCTATGTTCCAAGCCTGGATCTATATTCATTATTTTAAAAGTGAATTTTTAAATATGGCGATTAAAACATAGAAGTAAAAGTACCTCCTATAGTACTACCACCTTTGGAGTATAGAGTTGAGCATAAATGCATAATGTTCTTAGCTACTATTACACACTGGGTCCGGGGAGTGATTGTTCTTGTTCTTGGGTATGAATTGGGTGTTACAAGTATAAGAGGTAAGAGAATCTAGTGACTTATTGTTTTAACATTGTCTTAGGTTCTTGCCACTATTGACTGGTCGGTTAGGGTTTTATGGGCTTGATTGCTTAGAATTTTTCTTACTGGGTCGCCGGGCAACTAAAACTCACTTTGGTACCCAAAACACGTTTTTAAATTTGGGTATATCGCTTGCTTTGAAACTAAAAATTTGGCTCAACTGTCATCACCCCTTATACTATTCTGACAAAGCAGAACATTTTAGTCCAAACCTTCAAAGTCTGAGGGTAAAAAAATCTTCAAAAACAAAAGTATTTTTGAATAAAAGCAAATACACAGCAAAAGTATTGGATGGATCATCAATTGTGAATGAAATATGCAAAGATAGAATTTCGCTCTTATAAGAAGTTTCTATTGTATAGATAAGAAACAGAAGAAAGTGTATGCATTATGACCCGTTCCACTGGATATCAAAATAGCACAAAGACGAATCTCATAACATCATTTCCTTTTCTTTTTTACTTATCCTGCATGGATACAGTTCTGTTGTTACTCCAACATCCTCAATCCATGCGCTCCATCTGCATAATGAAAATGGGGATTGAAAAAGGTCAGCTTCCAATTATTCTCAATTTGAGTTTATTTCCCATCTAAGGAGGTAGTGGAAGAAGTTAAAAAGGATCTGATGCTTCCTCGTATGGCAGATGGGATTCTATATCACATAAATTAGAGGAACACTAACTCGAGAATATTTCAACAATTAATACTGCAAATGATGCATGCAGGAGGCAATACGGAATTCGATTGTGTGTACATTTATTTCCCTGTACGTAATACATGCCATGCATACAGCAAATGATGCAGGAGGCGAAGAATATCGAGTTCGATCAAGTATACATTTATTTCCTC
Source organism: Pelargonium nanum (assembly GCA_036897485.1). Taxonomy (NCBI): domain Eukaryota; kingdom Viridiplantae; phylum Streptophyta; class Magnoliopsida; order Geraniales; family Geraniaceae; genus Pelargonium; species Pelargonium nanum. The sequence goes on along the minus strand of JAYMTF010003443.1, from coordinate 2,379 downwards.
GCAATACATGCCATGCATGATAAAGAACACGGTGAAAAGACTCGAAACAATAATACGTATATCAGTAAATAATCTCACAAACATGAAGTGACCATGCCGTACCTTCCAAAGACCGTCATTAAGATAATGCATATTGTCCACGCCAATACCCTTGTTGATCGTCTTTCTGTAAATCAAGCAAGAACTTCAACTCACACATACTGGCTAGAAAATAAATGAACATGATCATACCATTACAGCATTACTGCAAAAATTCCATTCTCTGAACAATTTCTTCACTCTTAAATGATATATGTAGATTTTCTATAATCCCTCCTAACCCCACCAAATTGGATTCGAACACACAACCTCAATTTAGAATTTGAGGCTCAAACCATTGAGTTGTCCCTTAGGGGACTAGGCCTTCATTCAGGTCATATTCTGGTACAGGAAAAATGGAACAAGACAGACTTTGAGCAAGGTGTACAGAACCTTTGAATTAATCTAGATTGGGACTCAAGACTTCTCAACTTATCCATCAATAACCCGGTAACGCTCAGAAGAGTAGCAGCCACAAGGGACTTGAGATCTTTTTACATCATTTCAGGGAGATCACTGTTCTTCTCTTAGGTATCATGAAGTAAGAAGCTATTGCTGAATCTTGTGTATGGTCAACATTACATTTTATCACTCACAGGTGAAACTATCCAAGCACAATACATCCCCCTTTTGATACACCCAATAATAATTTAATTTCTCTTTTAAATGTTTCCTGCTCGATACTGAATTGTGGACCTTGTGGTGTTGAGAACTCATCCTCCACTTAAACTTATTTGTGCTTCAAGTAAAGGTTTCACTTACTCTTAACAAGGTAGAAAATGACAAGAGTATAAGACAAGATAAGCCAGCAATAGAAATTCTTACATATCTTTTGCCGACATTTTTGTAAAGCCAATAGCGAGAGCATGCTGCTTTCCTTCAGCCATTATGGCCTGAAATTATTAATTAACCAGATGGTTTATTTCGTAATAATTCAACGCCTAATACATAGTACTGAAAAGAACATCAGTTTGCTAAGCAGAACTGACCCCAAAACACGTGAACATATATATATGAAGACAACTATAGAGAAACTAGAGAATCAAATTTGTTAGTGCTTACAACTGGAGTTTCGGCACCCACTTCATCATCCAAAGCACCACCAGGAGATGTAAGTCCAGGACACATAATGTTTGCACCAGCTAGGACAAATTTTATTGCACCCCTATCCACTTGTAACTTCTTCATTATGTTTGGATCTGTAAGTATATAACACAGAAAAGCCTAAATAGTGGAATTTCATTAGCAAGGTTAAGCTTAACTTACAAGATGGAAAAATAAAATACAAAATAGCAAAAGAATTTAGTATACTTTCCCCACTATATTCTTAAAACTGAACTGCATAGGAGAATGGATAATTTTGAGCCCCGAAAGTAGATACCTCAAGAAGAAATATGGGTAAGCTTTATTCCATCTAATCCCAAAAGTATAGGAGAAAAACATATTATTGTTGAAAGTGCCAGGCTTCAAGCTAATTCACAGGTAAAGTTTCATAAAATTCTATAAATGACCTATAATTGAATCCCCCAATAAACAGCTTTAGTTGTTTGTTTGGGTGGGGAGGTGACCTCCAATGTCTACACTATCATTCATTCTGGGTATGTGATGGACCTTACATGCATACTGTCAAATGCAAAACAGCTCTAAACAATCTTATAGCCGAAAAATGCAAGAGTTTTATATAATATGTAGAGGAAAACTAATATAAAATGCATTATACTCGAACCAAACTGTTTTGGTTGCAAGGGTGTGATGGTGGGTGTTGGACTAACATAGATGCTATGGCATGAAACTGCTCTTTCACTGTGAAAGTCACAGTCCACTAACTTGATATCTTAGAACCCAAACATTGAGTAAGGTTCTCCGGTTCCATCTTTTCTGCTCCTAATGGGACTAGAAATGATACGTAATTGTTCCTTAGATGTCGGAGGATCTTATCCTGAATCTGATAGTAATTATGAATCCACATACAGTTTAATCATCTTTTCCTTTTATTCTAATTTAAAATGAATTTCAAAATACAAATTTGTCAAGTAATACAAAAAGTTGTGTAGTCTGACGCCTTCTCAAAATAAGGTTGTACAACTAATCTTCTATGAAGGTAAGAAATCATCTCTCTTTTTTTTACACGCCACACTTGTCTCTTCTTCTCGAAGGGAACTTCATCCCAAACACCAATATTTTATGTATGAAACTAGATATAAAGCTCTATAGATTCAAATTTCCACAGATAATGAGAATATATAATAGGGGAAATTACAGATAGCACCCCTGAACTAAACACCTTTTGCATTTTACTAC
>JAYMTF010003442.1:0-15206 GCA_036897485.1 Pelargonium nanum | reverse complement strand
GTGGGCCATTTGGGCTTAGAAAGCCAAATGGGCCTTGATGGGCCTCACATCTTCATCAATGAATCATGTCACGGCATGTGGCGCTAGGTGGTAAGAACCTATAAATACCCCTTCTTTGTAAGAGAGAGGGATCCTAATTTTGAATCTTGAATTCATTTCAAACATTTACTTCTCTCTCTAGCTTTCTCTCTCTAGAAGATTTGTGAGAGCATTCGTGTCTACCGTTTAAGGATTTACTCTCACACCTGAGGCAGAGTCCTGATAACACCACCCCAGGTCTTCGTTTCTTTGGCGTGTTTCTATACATGCAGGCTATAGGTTCACCCTACTCGAAGACACCTTAGCTTTGAAGTGGATTTGAGAACTGAGACCTTATACACTCTACCTTAGCACTCAAGGCTGGACATTTGACACTTTAAAGAAAATTGATTAAGAACTTGAACACTAGGCTAGATACCCTTGCTTACGTGGACAAGAAGACTCTACAACACACAATCCTAGTGTGCTCACATTTGACCCCGATCAAAAGAAACATCAATCCTATTTGGGTTTTGAGTCTTATCTGGATGGATATTGTCGAGCACTTGTTTAACATTACTATTTTTTTTCTATCTTTGGTTATCACCTTCCTTCGAATCTGGGGTCTTAAATTAATCCCAAAAATACAAACTCATATACCCTAAGAGATTCTACTAAGTTTTTACCCCAACTCTATAGTTTCATCACTTGATTAGGTTTCTTATGCCTCGAGCCCTAAACATAAAATAATATAAATTGATAGTTTCATCCCTTAACTAATGTATTTCTACCCGTTACTTAAATTTCTTGATCCTGAAAAAATGAAAGATAAATTATTACTTATTGCATATCCGCCTGCCACACTTGACACATCTGAACGCTGACAAAGGTTTTCTAGCATTTACCGATGTTATTGTCAACCTTTCTCGCTATAGTGCACCCCCACTCCGACAAGGCTTGACTACATACTTTAATGTGGTCTTGGATACTAAGCCTTACACCCGTGTCCATCTCTAGCTTTAACACCTTTTTGCATTTTACTTCTCCAAGCTTTACTATATTTCAAACCAAAACTGAGAGCACCTATAACTAGTTGCCCTACATGTTAGGGGTTACAAAAGGGGGAATGACCTGAAGATGGAAATAGGAGATCGGAAACATTTCAATCCTGAAGCTTTAACTTCCATTCCATCGATCCTAAATTTGTATAATTTTCCTCAAATATTTTCACCACTTTATTTGTACGCCCCAAGTAAACTTGTACCCAATCGAGTCAATATCAAACAAACCCGAATAATCAATGTCCTTAGAGGAACTTCAGATCAAGGCTTCTTGTTGGGGATTACGCTTTTTTTGCTAATGATAAAGTAACATAACTTTAATGATAATTACATATGACTACCCAGTACTTGTCACCTTTCGCAATGGATACCCATAAACTATCTTTTGTAACTTCAGACTACCCTGAACTATTTTTCACTCATTTCGTCAGTTGATTTGGACGTAATTTTTCAAAAATATCAAGTTTAGGGTTGCCCATTGCAAAAGGTGACAGGTACAAGGTAGTCTAAAGTTACAAAAAAAAAAAGGTGACAATAATGGCAAAATTGACATTTTTTGAAGAATTCCGTCAAAGTTAATAGACACAATAAGTGGAAAATAGTTCAAGGTAGTCTAAAGTTACAAAATAAAAAGTTTAGGAGTACCATTTGCAAAATGTGACAAGTACAAGATAGTCATCTATAATTTACCCTCAACTTTAAAGTTGCTCACACTGGTTGACAGATCTTATTTACCTAATAACAACCTTAGTTTATTGCATGATTGAATTCGACAAGATCTATTTGGATCTCCATAGAATTTCATAACACGCCACAAATCCCACTTCTCCATTCTAATATGTAAATCTATATAAAAAATTAAAATAAAAATAAAAACCCAATACAGACATCTCCCATTTTAGCTTCCAAAGACATTCTAACTAAGCACTACGAACCTCAACGAGACCACATATAAAGCTAACATTTCAAGTTTCATTTTCTAACCATTTCAACACATATCTGACTCTCCTTGTTTCAATTAAGAAACTAGATTACCCGTTTTTACAAATGAAATGTGTAAAAGCTAAACTGTTCGAGAGCTGCACAGCCCCCAAAAAATCCATTCAAAAAGACTTATTGATCTTGGTGAAGTTGGCCGACCAGGTCTATTTGCTTCAAGTTTTCTGACATAATTGTTTCATTAATGTCCTCCAAGTATATATGTTTTCTTCTTTACAAATTCGCCATTGTTACACCTTACATACCTTTATTGGAACTTCACCTCCTCTACCGTGATATTCTTCCTCAAATTTATGGGTCGAAAACTAATTCTTAAAACCTGACACCTCCCAGATCATAACCACCTTGCTCCTATAATGGTTTGTTGTCTCCACCTCGGAGCTCTCAACTCTAACCATAAACTCTCTCCCTCCCACATTCAAACTCATATATAGCTCCTAACAAACAAACAAAAATCACACGATCGAACATCTTGCATTAAGAGAAAAAGGATGACAATTTTTCAATCTAAAAGTAAACCCACGTCGATTCTCGATTAATGAACATCCATTATTACGCGATTTCTCGATTCTCTACAACTTGAGAAATCCTTCCCGCTACACAACCCACGGTAACTCATGTAGTTGCACCTAAAAGCTTTTATACCACAAGTTAACTTGACATGGACGTTCTCCCACCTCCAACAACTTCGCCACGAGGATATGATTGTTGAAGGTCCATGGACCCTCTACGATAAATCGATCTATTATCATCTCTCTCATGGTATAATTCAAATCAGTATTTTATTAGATCTCCTTGTTTCATACCTGATCCTTACACTTTGGTGATCGTAACCCTCATTCACCGGCCTCCACATTGACGCTAGAATTTGTCTCATATTCTAAAAGTTTATAGGTAACATTCTTTCACGTTGTTTCTTAGCCTACCAAATACATTGTTGTTTCCGCGCTAGCCTCCTCCTCCTATCCAAGAGGAGTATATTGGGGGTAGTTACCCCTACTTATATTTTTTTTCGAAAATACCATTAATATTTATTAAATTTTTATATTTGTCCTTGCATTTTTCACATTTTCAACCACTAATATTTTCATAATTTTCATCATTGCTCCATTAAAAATTATTTGAATAGAGATTTTGACCAATGACATCTATCAAAATAATGAAAACACTTCACCAATTAAGCTATGAAAATTTTTGTATCATTTTTTCTAGCCATATATCTATTTGTGAATTAATTATTTTATTTTTTTAATATAATAGAATGCTATATAATTATTTTGTCTCTGCCTCCACCTCTAATCGAAGGCCTCCTAACTCGGTTGTGACCCTCTCAGCTATTGTTCTTCCATTGCACAGACGACACCTCCGAACCGAAACACCCTAGCTTGAAGTAAAAATCAAGAGCACGTAATCATGAAAGAGACCGTCTTTTATTTCTTGCTTGTTTAATTATCGACGGATAATTCTAAGTGTGCCCACTCTCAGATTTACTTATTGCTTTTATGAGAAAAAGAAAAGCAATAGGTTGGGCACTAACATTTAAACCAAATAACCAAAACGTGCAGTAAACCACCTTAAAAATAAAAGCTCAATCTAATGGATGTTATTTTGACCACAAGTATTTCAATGTGAATGATGACTCGAATCAAATAAGTAGTGATTTGAAATGGGGATACCATAGGTAGTTATTGCGGCAAAGCCCTGCACTTCTCTAGTGTGGTATATATTAATTAAAAAAGCATATTCATATAAATATATATATAGAGACATATCACCATCCATCTCAGTGTTGAACTTGAATGCTGATATAGCCATCATCGACCACCTAAGCTCTCCAAACTAAGCCAAAGTTGTTGCTTAGTCCTCTCTCTTCCTACAACACAACACAACACAACTCAGAGTTCCAAACAAACTCTACCGTTGCTCAACCACTCTAGATAAGAACCCAGCTCCTATTTGCTAGGGAATTTGCAACCCTAACCCTAAGCCTTAGCCTAATCTAAGGATAAGAGATCGACCACATGTATACCCACACACACCGCTCCTAATATTTATATTACAAGGAAAGGAAATATATATATCAAATTTAAAGCTGATTGCTGTTACTTTCGCTACCGTTGATGGAAAAGAACAGCAACAACAGCTCCTTCTTCCTGAGAGAAATACAAGGAAAACAAGCCAATGACCCTATCTTCTACCACCCCAACATGAACCACTCCGATGGTCGCGACCGCTTCGTGTTCGTGCCGGGGCCTCTGATAGTGGGCGCGGGGCCGTCGGGGCTTGCGGCGGCGGCGTGCCTGAAGGAGAGGGGCGTGCCGAGCGTGGTTCTTGAAAGATCGGAGTGCATAGCCTCTCTGTGGCAGCTCAAGACCTACGACCGCCTCCGCCTCCCCCCCCCCAAGCACTTATGCGAGCTCCCGCTCATGCCCTTTCCCGCCAATTTCCCCACCTACCCGACCAAGCAGCAGTTCGTGGCCTACTTGGAGGCCTACGCTGAGCGATTTCACATCCGGCCCAGGTTCAATGAGACTGTGGCTCATGCACAGTTCGACCCCACGCTCGGCCTCTGGCGCGTGAGGAGCGACAGGGCCGAGTACGTGTCCCGGTGGCTGGTGGTGGCCACCGGGGAGAATGCGGAGGCGGTGGTGCCGGAGATCCCGGGGAGGGAGGACTTCGGCGGCCCCATCCGGCACCCCAGCCTCTACAAGAGCGGCGAGGAGTTCCGGGGGAAGAAAGTTTTGGTGGTTGGTTGTGGGAATTCTGGGATGGAGGTCTGTTTGGATCTTTGTAATTACAACGCCGACCCTTCTCTCGTCGTCAGAGATACGGTAATTAACAACTAACAAACACTACTTTCACTTTCCTTTTCTTTATAAAAAGCAAAACCATCATAAGAATTCTATATATATATATATATATAGTTCTTGCTGCTTAGCTGCTTTAGTTTGGCTTCAAGTTTCCACACAGTAGTTAACAATTGAATTGGTTAATAACTTTCTGCTAGGTGCACGTCCTACCACGAGAGATGCTGGGAACATCAACTTTTGGGTTGTCCATGTGGTTGCTCAAGTGGCTGCCCATGCGCCTTGTGGATCGGTTTCTGCTCCTCGTCTCGTGGCTCGTGTTCGGTGACACTGCCCGATTCGGATTGGTCCGGCCCAAATTGGGTCCCCTTCAGCTCAAGAATGTCTCCGGGAAGACTCCTGTTTTGGATGTTGGGACTCTAGCCAAGATCAAAGCTGGACACATCAAGGTACTCATCGATCGCTCTACTGTTTCATTCATTTTCATTTTCATTTTCATAGCTATATCACACCAATCTCATTCTTTTCTTATTTCTATTTTAATCGATGTTGTAGGTTTGTCCGGGTATTAAGCGTTTGAAACACCATGCTGTAGAGTTTACGAACGGGAAATTAGAGAAATTTGATGCAATCATCTTGGCAACCGGCTACAAAAGCAATGTGCCCTACTGGCTAAAGGTTGGTTTATATCCATTTAAATTCACTTTTTGTGCCTAAATGTTATGTTATTTTATCTCGAAAAAGAACCAACACTCGTTAAGACACACGGTTTAAGGCGGTTGATCCTTGAAGGATATGTTATTTTAACTTGAAAAAGAAATAACACCCATGGAATGAACCGTTTAATTAAGGCGATTTTGATCCATTAAATTCAAGTATCCCTTCGTGGTGCTGATATCGCAAATAAATAAATAAGAAAAACTTGAAAGAGAATGAAAAGAACAAGCTAGTATGATAATATTATTGAATTGAATTTGGCAGGAGAATGATATGTTTTCAGAGACAGATGGGTTTCCCCGAAAGGCATTTCCCAACGGGTGGAAAGGAGAGTGCGGGCTCTATGCTATAGGATTCACCAAGCGTGGATTGCTTGGAGCCTCCATTGATGCCAAGAGAATAGCACAAGACATAGCAGGTTGTTGGAACCAGGAAGCAAAACATCGTACTGCCCTGGCTAAATCATTTTTGCAACCTCAATCTCAACCATGATTATGATTTCATTTTGTTCAATTTTGGTTCCAAGAAAAAGAAAATTATGTTGAACATAAGTGAAAGGGTTAGGAGAGAGAGCTGGCTAGGTTTTGGTTGTTGGTATATATATATATATATATAGTGTGTCCACTTTCTAACGATCTGACAATACATGGAGATGGAGTGAGTAGTCATAGTTATGTGGACTTAAAACTCTTTTGGGAGAAGACAGCAACAACCAAGCAAGCACAGAATAAAAGGCGGATGTGAAATTAACTCTTTGGGGTATGGTGTTGTGTGTCTCTGGGGGGACCTCACCTGCTCCTATCTCTACATCTTGAATAGATATAATTACCAATTTTTCTCTCTTTCGGAAATTAGTCACATAATTCTATTTTAGAGAGAGAAAGAGAAGAGCATGTAATGTAGGGTCTTTGATATATTTTACTGTTTGTTTCTTGCTTGCTTGTACAATACTTTTTGTTATATAAAAAAAAAAGGCAGTAGATTAAAGATCACTGAGGATGTCGACTGGAACAATACGATTACAACTAGTATTCAACAGAAATTTAAGAGCACTCAAAAACAGATGAATAAGATTACAATCATCAATGACAGACAAAATGGAACAAAACCAGGCTGAAAAATCAGAAACTCTATTAGACCTCGTGTCAACAAAATGCAAGACAAAATAACCAAAAAAACTTGATTTCTTTTTATTCATTCCAAAATTAACTAATGGAGAGAATGACAATTAACCAAGTAGAATAGCTCAATAATAACAATCGAATCAAACTCAAATATGATTCGATAATTTTTCAACTTCAATATAAGCTAATTATACATCAATTTTCTTTCTTTTTTTATTAACAAGTGTATCAACACTCAAAACTCAAAAATGAAACCTCAAATAACCAAGTGAAATCAATAACTTAGCCTACTGTGTGTTTGTCAATTATATATCAATTGTCACGGCTTGACACCATATAAATAGACAAATGTGCCCCTACAAAAATTAGTATAACATTCTCATAATCCAAAAAAAACTGAAGCTGAATCTATTTTTGAATATATATTTGGGTACATTGAAACAGCAAGCTAGCCAGATCATTTATATAGAATTTATGGCCTGCAAACATAACAGTTGATAGAAATGATTGTTTCTTCGAAGCTAGCAGAAGATGTATATTTTTGGACCACCCAGTACTCTTCAATGGAAACTAAGCAAAACACGTTAATGATTTAATTTATTATGATTTGAATGATTTGTATTTTGGAAGAACAGTACTGAAGTGTGACCACCAAGCTGGTTGGTTTTGACCTTGTGGTGACGAAACTTTTTGTTCAAAATCATTAGCCTTCCTCATCATGGTAAGGAGCAAATTAATGTTGCTCATTTTTTATAGCAGTATTAATTTATTAGTACCTTGTTGCTTATTGTGATGTGCAGTAACAAAATTTCCTTTCAAATTCGCTGGCAAGAAGAGTATTTATTTTTAGGTTAAATAATTTTGTCATCTCTGCCACTTTTTTTCTGGCCTTTAATTAGAATTTATGATGGTTTAAGTTCTTGGATTTTACTATTCTTTGAATTAAACCCATATTATCGGCTGTAACCAGTTTTGATGTGCCACACCAGCTTAGGGTGACACATCATCATCATGTCACCTAAGATTTTAGTCAATGTTAGCGTCTAGTTGTGATAGCTAGATGGAACGAAAACGTTTCATTTTTTAGGTAACCACACCCGAAACGATGTCGTTTTGACGTTCCTACCTTTTAAAAAACGAAATGCTATCGTTACATCTATCACAGTTGAAGTCTGACGTGTGTACTGATGATGTGGTCTAAATATATAGTGTTAATCTATTATAGTCTCATCTTATCTCGCATTTTCTTATTTATTTTATAGTTGCAAAAAAACAAGCTTATGTGGAACAAAAGGCAAGAGTAGTACTAGAGTCATTTGGTTATCAAAGATGCACGCCCCCCCGGGAAAATTTTTTTTTTTTTTTTTTTTTTTGCAAGAAATTAGTATCAGAAATCGAAACATATATGAGATTCATTATTTGATGGCTCAACAGAGCAATATTCCAAAATATGCATTTGGGCCCTCCAAGTAAATATTCTTGGAATCATGCATGGCTCTCAATTTTGGCCCAATTAAAAATCTAAAATTTCCAGTGGGGCTTGGTTTGCATGTGTCTTCAAACAAAAAGCCCAAACAGAAATTCTAGTTTCTGTGTCTGCCTCACCACATTCTCCGCTAGTCACCGTAAAAATCCGACTCTGCACATCCAACAGCCACAACAAGCAAATCAATCACCAATGCATAGATTGTTATAAGACAAAAAGAGTAGCTGCAATTTCATTTTGTTTATTTTTATGTAACGTATTGTGTCGTATCGACGACGACGAGGCCAACAATTAACCTGCAGAGACTGGCACCATTTTCATGCACCAACAATTAACGTATTGTAACGTTCACTCCAGAGATTGATGTTACCAACAACAGACAACCATAAATCACCGCATCACCAACAAAACAAAGCAATAACAATGAAAACAAACTAATTAATGGTCACAAGTCATAGCCATGACATGCAAAAAATTAGAAAATAACAAGTAAAATAACAGTCACCGTGACAACAAAGAACAACCACGAGATAAGAGCAAGAAATAGCAACAAAAACAAAAGGATAATCCAATTTAGCTTGAAGAAATAAAGTAGAAAATGGCTCAAGTTCCTCGCCAAATCTGAAAAACAAGTGAGGACATGAGTTTATTTAGTAAAGGTTTGACATTTATTATAATATGTTCATTGTTTGTGTATTGTTAATAGGGATTCTATGCATGGTTAGAAATATGTTTTGCGAAATTAAAAATGGAACATTTGTTTGTGATAGTTGGTATTTACATATATTCTTTGTAGTGGTTGTTTTGTGTTTATTGTTTTGCTTATTTGGTTAGGCAAATATAATGGGTTAGAAGTTTGGAAGTACTAGTGAATTTCGTTGTGAAATTCGATGGGGTGTTTGTGGGAGAATCGGATTCGAAGATATACATCGGTGGTAAAGTTGGGCACATTCATGACATTAATTTAGATTACGTCTCTTATGTTGAGTTAATAAGATTGTTTGAAGACAACCACATTAACTATTGCAAGGAGGATGATATTATGTACTTGAAGTCGGCTAGAGGGAGGTGATTTAGGATGTATTAGTTAAAATCAATCGGGATACCGAAGTCCAATAGATGATCAAAGACTATGAAGGCATTAACCGAGCCTTTGCGTTATACATTATGCATAAAGCTTTTCCTTTTGGAAGAAGCTAAAAATATAGATTGTCTTTGTGTTGAACAAGACAATTATGGAAGTATAACTAAGAGAGATGTTTGAGGTGTTAATGAAAAGTGTGGTTTTATTGATTACAAATATTTGCGAGACAAGGATGATGACAATGCTAGAGATGTTACGAGTCAAGAAATGATAGAGGAAGATAGGGTTGTCTTTCCATTATTTGATGAAGAGATACAACCAGACTTGTTCCCATTGATAGGACCGATGAAGTTGGGATAGACATGAGAAGCAAAAGAGAAAAAAAATCTAGTGCAAAGGGAAAAAAGAAAAGGGAAGTCAAAGTTGAAAATAGTTTTGTGTGAGCCAGACTTGTTGGATGAAACAGAACTTATTGTACCATCTGATGGTGACAGTGATGAAGGTAGATTAAGACCTCCCCGATACCAACATGACATAGACATCGAGAACATTGAATTGAAGTCATTTTAGAACTTTGGATCATGTAGTGTATTTAGAGAGGTTGTCTGGGAGATTGCAATTAGGGATGGTATGAGTGTTGTGTTTGTGAAGAATGAGCCGAAGAGGGTCACCATTGAGTGCACAAGTGAGTATTGTCAATAGGCACGGAAGCTTTGTTCCAAATACTGGGGACTTTTTGTTGAAGAGTTGGCATTTCGAGCACACTTGCACCCCAGATTACACCCTCGTACAAGTGCCGTACAAATGGATTCTTAACAAGTTTATGGATAATCTATTGAAGAAAATGACAAGTCAATGGCGAAACCCTAATGGTCAACGGCGAATTTACGAGTCTCCTCTACAGCGTAGATCCGATCCCTCTTGGCGTCGCTTCTCCGGCCAAGCGTCCCACAGCTCCAACTCTACCCTCTATGTGGGGAATCTTCTAGGTTCCATTACGATGGCTCTAGAATATATTTCATTGGCAATTAAAGGGTATCGCTGTTTCATTCAGAGATCCTTGATCAACAACAATAAGAAGTTTTGTTTCGTCGAATTGGAGAATCGCATGGAGACATCTCGGGTTATTCGCATTCTTAATGAAGTCGTACTGTCTGGGCTCCGACTTCACATCACGTGGACAAAACTCCCCTGACCAGGACTCTAGCACCGCCGAATGTATCGACATCACTGCAAAGACGCCCAATGAGTGTGGTGGCTAGTTCGGAGCATGCTCGTACTACCGGATCTTCTAGGGTTGGTGCGTCACAGTTGTTTGGGATTGGTAACTCTGCTTCATTAAGATCGTCTAGAGTCGCCACTTGTATCGATCATCAACATGCTTCTTCTCATCGTAATCAGTTTACCGAGGTTGCATCACCACTACTTACAAATAGATTGCGATGGAGCATCATAACCATTTCCAGAAAAGACGTCCCGGGAAGCTATCTTCATAATTGCCTTGTAGTGAAGGGTTTGTTGATATTGGCGTCCATTTTTTAACAAGTAAAGTTTTTGCCCTATCATTTCCGGATGAGGATTCCTTCAGGGTTATGGAGCAATCCAGATGGTCTTTGTTGTCCTAATGGTTCCTCTATTTTCACGACTGGAATTCTTATTTAAGCAGGAGCAATCGGTTTTCGTGGGTATCAATTCGAGGCTTGCCTTTTCAAGATTGGTGTGATAGCTCCCTCAACAACATTCTGAGTTCTTTTGGTGATATTATTTTTGGGGATAATTACATGTACCTACCATCAACTATACCCCTTTCAACCCTGGATACCCTAAACATTTGCATTTAGCTTTTGGATACCATGAACTATGTCAAACATCTGTCCGTCAGTTAAGTTTGACGGAATATGCCAATAACTCAGTCATGTGCCCAACACATGACAACATATTTTTTGAAATTCCATAAATATTCTTCACTGTAATACCCTTCTTCTTCATCAAGAACATGTGGAACAATGTTTCGCCGAAAACTTCAAAGCTTCGCCAAAAACTTCAAAGTTTTGCATTTGTTTTTGCCAATTAATCAAATTAATTGGTATAATTTTAAAAATTAATCAACAAATAAAGGGGTAATTTAATATTCAAGCCATCTTTAAAAAAATGTATGCTCTACTTTTGCAGTATAGCATTTTGTTGCCGAAAACTTCAAAGTGTTTGAAGTTTCTGCCGACACATGCATTTTTCGGCAACACATGTATTTTTCGGCAAACATAAAATAATTTTTTTCATTCAAATTTCCGGCAGTAGTCAGATATATCATTCACATTTTAATACAAATTATACAAATTTTATCACAAACATTAGTATTCTTGTAATCCAATAAAATTATAACAAATTTAACAACAATCTCATCTAATATCAAGAACACCAAAAAATAAAAAACAAAGCCAAGAACATATATGGACGTGCTTTCAGATCTGGGCGACGATGCGGCTGGGCTCGTGGACGTGACAACGATGGTGGACGGCGACATCGACAACGAAGGTGGGCATTGTCAGAAAGTACAAATTCGGCGACGAAGAAGCCGGACGTGGTGGTCTTTGGTTGGATCGGAGGTTATCGGAGGGGCATGGTGGTTTTGGGGAGGGGAGGATTGGAAGAAGAGGGAGGAGGAGAAAGAGGAGGCGCTGCAGAATCGAAACTGGAGATGGAGCTCGCCATTGCCAGATTTGAGATCGTCTCGCCAGAGACATGAGCACGCGACGTCGTCCAGAATCGAAGCCGGAGATAGAGACCGTTGTCGTGTGCAGAAGCCATAGTCGGAGCTGTTGCAACTGATGGTTGTCGCTGGCATGTCATGATTCATGGTTAATGAAGTTATAGTACATGTCATGATTCATGGTTAATGCTTCCCAGATTACTTTTGAAGTTATAGTACATAATTAGTGATGAACTGATACTCTAAGGTCAATGAGGCTAAAAATGTTATGAGTATCACGCAAGTCTCACACATTATTAGATTTTCACTTAACTAACATTAGTGATGAACTGATACTCTAAGTTGATGAACTGATACTTTTGAAATTAAAAATAGGTATCAGTTTTAATTAATGAACTTATAAATTAAAGAGAGTTGATAAAGTTTCACACATTATTAAGTTTTTACTTTACTAACAAAATTCACAAATATATGAAACCTCAACTTAAAAAGAGTTAAGTAAGTTTCACAATTATTTTTGTCACAAGCTTCCTTATATGATGTATGCTATTAATTTTCCATATTTTAAATTATATAAGCTTGAAATATAAGCTTTAGTCCAATAACGATCAATTATGAGCTGGGGACTTCAAGGCTAATGATAGAATTAATTCTTACATTATGAGTAAAATTTTGTTTCATGCACTTGTTATGTGAAATTTGATTCCGGTTGTTAAGTAAAATTTGTTTTTGATTGTTTGTTTGTTTGTCATAATTTTTCATTGCTTGACTTTGTGGTTGAAAAAGAATTTTTGACAAAGACATAGAAAACATGAATGAAGAATTTGTTGTCGTCATCTATATGTGAACTTCAGTGACCAAGGTTTGGAGGAAGCCAACTTAAAGAATTGATGTGGAATGCTGATAGGTCTTATT
The DNA here is from genome assembly GCA_036897485.1 of Pelargonium nanum. NCBI lineage: Eukaryota > Viridiplantae > Streptophyta > Magnoliopsida > Geraniales > Geraniaceae > Pelargonium > Pelargonium nanum. The sequence continues at coordinate 2,285 of JAYMTF010003442.1, read as the reverse complement.
GTAAAGAAGATTTTGCCGCATACATAGTAGAGATAGCTAAGGTAAATAAGATTGTTCACAAGTACTTAACTACAATAGACCCTAGGCAATGGAGCAAACATGCATTTAAGGTAGGGAAAATTGTAGATAATCACTATGGGGTTACCACTTATAGCACAAAACCCACCTAAACTATCATTATTTTTGCAAATAACCACCCAAACTTGTCAATAGTGGGTTTTTCCGTTAAGTTGGATGGAAAGTGTGACAGAAAACATCATGTGTTGTGCACATGTTAATGATTTTCATATAACGCCTAAACTACCCTTCTTCTTGTTGTTCTTGAATTGATTGAAGATTTTGGTGACCATATGATTTTTTCGGTCGCCGGAATCTGCAATTTATTTGGATGTACGAACATCAAATCCGAATCAAATTTGAACAAAATCAATCAAATCAAATCCAAATCAAACCAAGAATTGATCCAAAATTTCATAAACTAAAATTTCATATCCAAAATGAACCTCTAAAATTTCATATCCATAAGCTAAAATTTCTTATCCAAAACTGCTCCATCATTAGCCCCGTGACCACCTCCGTTACCACGGCCGCCGTGACCCCCGGAGGTCCTCCCCCGCCACGCCTCCATCATCAGCGCCATCGTCTTTCCGCTCAGCTTCAACGTGGACCTCCAAACCTAAATTCGACATTTCTCTCTCCTCCAAATCCAGATCTCGTCATTTCCACTAACGGAGGTCGGCGTCACGCCACGAAACCTAGAGCCTCGTCGAAGGTCGTGCTTGTCAGAGCCGGAGTGGTTGTGCACAAATATGGTCGTGATCGTCCTTCTTCATCGAAGCACAGATCTAATTGCGGAGGTCGGGGATGGCGAAGGAGCTGCTCAGATCGGTTGAGCGACACCAGCCATGACACCACAACGTTGATGGCTATGTTGGGGCCTTCATCAGAGTTGCTCAGATCCGGCAGCGCCTACTTGAAACCCTAGCCCTAATTTGTGCCGAGTTAATCTGGGCTCTCGATCTCGCCGGCTCAAACCAGCTCTCGAACCCCATATCACAGTCGAAATTAGTCAAGTCGTGCTCGCCGTCGATGGTGCCTTGAGTGGAGATCGAAGATAGAGGCGTGAGCGGCGGCCGGGGGTGGGGGCCTTTTAACGCCCCTGCAAAATTTTTTCAATTCAAAGCTTAAGGGTTTGTTTGGTTGGACTAGGGGTATTTTAGTCATTTTTATAGCAGAGTAGTGGTGTTATAACAGAAACCACTATTGGCAAGTTTGGGTGGTTATTTGAAAAAATTATAGGGTTTTGTGCTATAAATGGTAACCCCATAGGGGTTATCTGCAATTTTCCCTTTAAGGTATGGACAAAGTTTGACGAGCTCACCAATAACTTGTTAGAGTCATTCAATAAGGATATACTTGAGCTTAGAGACAAACCTATTATAACCATGTTGGAAGGAATTAAGATAATGACAATGTTGAAGTTTCAGCAGAAGAGGGAAGGAGCTGCTTTTCATCAACTAGCTTGTACTCCACTAGTTTTAGTAAGATTTGGTGAAACTATTCATGGAAGTAGATATTGTAAGGCGTTGTACTCAGGAAATAGTATTTATCAAGTGGAAGACAAAGAGATAGAAGGTGGGTTGTTGATGTAAATAAATCTGAGTGTAGATGCGGATTTCGGGAACTCACTTGCATACCATGCAAGCATGTTGTATGTGCACTCCAAAAAGGTGGGGAGCAGCCTGAGACACACATAAGTAGATATTATTTATTGGAAATGTATACAAAATATTATGAGCAAATTATACAGTCACGTTCTAATGCTGATCAATGGGAGAAAACAGGTTTGACTCCTCTTGCACCACCAGTCATGAAGCCGAAAACTGGACGACCTGCTTATAAGAGGAAAAGATCGAAACACGAGGACCAAGACAAGCCAAGGATAAGAGTTAAGTCCCAAAGGTGTTCCAAATGTAAAGAAATTGGGCACAAGTATATACACTGTCCAAAGCAACTAGAAGAGGGGTTAAAAATTTGAAAACGTCAATCCCGAGCAACGGCTAAATGAAATGAACAAAGTGAAGTGACAAACTACGGTGGTAGATCTTATTTGTAACCAGCACATGATGATGAACCAGAACATGAAAGACAAGCAGAATCTGAAGGTACTGTTGAAACACCAAGCATAACGATTTCAACTTGAGCCATGGGTGAAAGCATAAAACCATCAAAAAGCAAAAATGACATCATATCAAAGCAAAAGAATGAAACTTACATCAAAAGAA
>JAYMTF010003441.1:0-15207 GCA_036897485.1 Pelargonium nanum | reverse complement strand
ACTTGGGTGAGTATAAGTGAAATTAAATGAGGTGTCATCACCTCATTGGCTTGGCTTAGACTACGCCAAATATTTGTTGGCTTAGATTTCTTATTCTCTCTCCCTATATATATATATATATATAAGTCAATCATAACATGACATTTTTTAAAATGTCACTCATACCTACCTAACAAATTTGTGGGAGCAGAACCACCCGTCCAGATCCAAAATTTTTAATGAGATTCTTACACTTACGCATGGGGATAAGAGAAAAGCTTATTTTGCGCTAAATCTTGCATCCCTTACATATCGAGATCAGGTTAAAAATATTTTCATACAAAAAGATTGAGGGCATTTTTACTTACGCACATAATAAACTAGATTATCAAAGACGAAAAGACCATGTTTACTTATGAATTTGTACTCAGCATAGTTGGTGTTCCACCTGGTGTTAACTGATCAACCATTTCAGTTTTGTCTTGTTGACCATTCAGGATTTCCTTCTTGATGAGCTTCATTTCACTCCCACCTGTTGTACGCAACAAACACTACATTTCTACTAACTACAACCTTCTTAGTTCACGATTATACAATTTATAAGCCTTGCTTTCTAGAAAATAACCAAGAAAGATACACTTTGTTTATTTATCATCTAGCTTCTTCCTAACATGAATATTATTCATTGGAGTATAAGCAATACAACCAAAAAATATACTAAAGTTACCATAGCTTCATCCCAAAATCGATGTGGAAGGTGCTTCTCCCTCAACATGTTTTCGGCCATTTCTACTACAATCTTTTTCCTTCTCAACGCCACTCCATTTTGCTTAGGGGTATAAGGGGTTGTTACCTCCCTCTTGATGCCATGAGTTTCACATAAGGCTTTTAACTTGTTGGAAGAAAACACGATCCTCCGTCAGTTCTTAGCACTTTATGTTTCAAACCAGTTTGGTTCTCTACTAATGCTCTGAACTTAACAAAGCCCTGAAATGTGTCTGCTTCTACACGTTGTTCCACAAAGTTCTTACCACATCATCTCTTGATATTTGTCCATATCCTCTTGCTCTCTCCCTATGTAGTTGCATCTCCCTCTGAAGAAACTTCCTCTTCCCATTCTGTTCTTATCACCTAAACTTTCTTCTCTCACCCGGAAGACTTGCTCTCCTTCTTTGCCTTCTTCTTCCCCTTCAGCCCTATTAATTTTGGGCTAATATAATGTGACTGAAAGAACTCGTTAACTCATCCACGATATATGAAGACAATTCTTTGCAGCTACCACATGACCAAACTTATGTGGACAACTTTTTGAAAACCTTAGTAACTACTATTTTTTTCTTTCATTTCATCTCCTTATACTCTGATCTGATTCACAATATCTTCCACTCCTTCAATCTTGCTTCCTCGTCATCTGATCGATATCCATTTAAGATGTAAGCTTAGGGGACAAGAGAAAAGCCAATGAACATTGGGAAAACAAAACATCAATTGGAGAACAAAGTATAGTTATTGCTATACACACCATCATCATCAAGATAAAAATCAATTGTGTCAACTAAAGGAATAAAAAAATGATAGTAAAGTACCTATATAGATCATGGGTTGGAAAATGATGAAGAAGGCTTAGGCCTACAAAACAGGAGACTGGGATTGTCCAAATCTCCGCCGAAGGGTACATTTAGTTTGGCTTGATACGTTGCAGAACGTCCAGAAGACGGATCGTTGGCTTCAAAGGTGATATAGTAATTGAGACCACGTGCTAACTCATTATTGGCCTTCACAACATTCAAAACCTCCAGATTCGCATTCTACCAACAGCAACAACAGATCATGTATCATTCACTAGCTAATTAATCCATGTGTGCTCGTGTGAGTATATATATATATTGCTGTGACGTTACATTGGTCACATTTATAGCAAATGTCGTATGGTATTAGTGTCTTGAGCACACGGTGTCATTCAGTTTAGTGTTATTTTCTTCCCGAGAACGGCCACTTTTCAGTTTTGTACTTACTTGCCTTTCAAGCTTTTCTGTTTGTTGCTTTACAAAAGAGCTTAGCTAGTCAGCAATGGGCTGGAGCTACTGTTATAGATGACAATTTGGATCGGAACTCGCAGACATACAAAATCTGATCCAATTAATTTTGGATCGAGCCGAATTTTTCCAGAAAAAAAAAAGAATCATATGAGACAAATCTACTCATTTTACACTAAATATCCTAAACTTAATTCGAATTGTCACCTCTAGTGTGTATTTAAGTCTCTTTGTAAATTCACCGTGTTTGACTGAATTTCTCAGGAAAGCAGAGAGAGTGTGTGTTGATTGTGAATTCTGTGATCCATTGATATTGAATGAAGCTTCGGAGTTAAGATCAAGGAAAAGAGAGAGTAATTAACAACCTGTTTGGTGTTGTAGTCCTGGATTGCAATGTTAGCGTAGCTCCGAAACCTCTCCATACAGATGTGGAGTTCATGATCGGAGAGGCGTCGAAGTCCAAAGTAGTGGCAATTGGGGAGTTCATCAACGTCAAAGCCCTAATCGACACCATTTAAATCTTTGATTAGCGATTATCTATAGTTACAATGATGATTAAAGAATTAATTACACTTACATCGCTCTCGTTGATCTGTCGATCAAGTTTCTGAGCTTCTTCTTTGGTGATGGCACGGTAGCCATCCGAATACTCTTCGTCAGACTCATAGCCAGCTAAAACATCTTCCTTTGTGATTGTGATACATCGAATACCGTATTCGTCTTCTTTGTATGTGCGAGACGGCGCCATGGTTGATTCGCTCAATTCGCGATTTCTGCACCAACAAACCCTAACCCTAACCCTAACCCTAACCCTAACCAGCTCTCAGTCACTCTCAAATTATAGAGAGAGAGAGAGAAATAAGTGGACGAAGAAGAGACTGTATTGGTTGGGAAACTGAAATTCTAATCCAAACACCCTTTCGCGTCCGATCTTATGTATCATGTAGTCTACGTTTCCTAATTTGGTTTTTCATATGGAACCAATTCGATTTCAATTTTTTTCTTAACGTAAATTAATTCACAAATTTTTAAATATTAATCTAAAATAATTTTTACCATTGATTTACGTTAAAATAATTGAAAAATAATAATTTTTATTATTCAATTATTTTGATAACTCGCGTTATCAGTATATTATTCTAATTTTAGAATAAAGTTAAAAGTTATATGCTTATATCACAAATAATCGTCCTTTTATTTTGAAAATCGCAAATAATTCTCAAACTTCTTCATCTCATTACTTGTGCTCAAAAACATATTTTCCATCTATTTAAAGAGATTTCTGTTCTCAAAGCATGTGAAATTAGGCTTTTGGGTCGGTTTCAGTCAGATTCGGGTTGTTGAACTTTAACTTGATGCAGATCGGAAGTACTTCAAATTTGGTCGGATCTTGAGTTTTAGGTCGGATTCCAAATTTTAGACAAAAAATCGTTTTGAATTGTGTAGATTTGCCCGACACAACCCAACCCAACATGAAAAATTAGTAAATGAACCCGATTTGGAAGTTGGTCGGGTTGTGTATCGATGTGGGTGTCAGGTGCCAGCGAGTTCAAGTCTAAATTATCAATTCTACCATCGGCATCCAATTATACGCATATATCACATTTCATGAAAACCAAATTAATCCCAACAGAAGAAATTAAAGTTATTACATATAACCACAAAGTTCTCTATATAAATTCACCCAAGAGAACAAATAGTTATCTGACATGGTTAGGTTGATGTGCAAGTTTTCTACCTAAAATTCTCATCATCTAAATAAATATCCATATAGTTCTAACTAAAATTCTTATAATCTAATTAAATATTCATATAGTTCTAACTAAAATTCTTATAATCTAAATAAATATTCACATAGTTCGTGGACAGAATCCATGCTTGCTGCGGCGGTACCTAATCATATTTAAATCACCACAATAATATCATTAATATACACCTTTATCTACAATAGAAAGATGCAGAGAGTGTGTGTTGATTGTGAATTCTGTGATCCATTGATATTGAATGAAGCTTTGGAGTTAAGATAAAAGGAAAGGAGAGGGTAATTAATAACCTGTTTGGTGTTGTAGTCCTGGATTGCAAGGTTAGCGTACCTCCGAAGCCTCTCCGTACAAAGGTGGAGTTCACGATCGGAGAGGCGTTGAAGTCCAAAGTAGTGGACATTGGGGAGTTCATCAACGTCAAAGCCCTAATCGACACCATTAAAATCTTTGATTAGCGATTATTCATAGTTACAATGATGATTAAAGAAGAAAATAGCAGTTAACTAATCACACTTACATCGCTCTCGTTGATCTGTCGAGCAAGTTTCCGAGCTTGTTCTTCGGTGATGTTACGGTAGCCATCGTCATACTCTTCATCAGACTCATAGCCAGCTAAAACATCTTCCTTTGTGATTGTGATACATCGAATACCGTATTCGTCTTCTGTGTATGTGCGAGACGGCGCCATGGTTGATTCGCTCAATTCGCGATCTCTGCAACAACAAACCCTAACCCTAAACAGCTCGAGAGAGAGAGAGAGAAATAGGAGGACGAAGAGGAATTCAAACACCCTTGGTGTGTCATGTAGGCTACGTTTCCTAATTTGGTTTTTCATAGGGAATCAATTCGATTTCGATTCTTTTTTTAACGTAAATTAATTCATGAATTTTTAAATATTAATCTAAAATAGTTTTTACCTCGTTAATTTTTAAAGGTAATACACAATTTAAGGACCAAATTGTAAGTTTTTACCAATTTGTTCTTAGGGCAAAGTTAACATTGATACCTTAAATTATGTGCATATATCACAAATAATCATCCTATTATTTTTTAACTACTTCATCTCATTACTTGTGCTCAAAGACTCATTTTCTATCTATTTAAAGAGATTTCAGTTAAATCAAAGCATGTGAAATTCGGCTTTTGGGCCAGATTGTTTCAAGTACTTTGAATTTGGTCATATCTTGAATTTCAAATTTTAGGCACAAAAATGTATTGAATATTGCAAGTTGACCGACCCGACCCGTCATAAAAATTTAGCAAATGAACCTGATTCGGAAGTTGGTCGGGTCGTGTATCGATGTGGGTGTCAGATGCCCGCGAATTCAAGTCAGAATTATCAGTTATACTATTGATCATCCAATTATTCGCATATATCACATTTCATGGAAGCCAAATTAATCCAAACAGAAGAAAATTAAAGTTATTACATATAACCATGAAGTTCTCTATATAAAATTCACACAAGACAACAACTAGTTAACTGACATAGTTAGGTTTCAACATGTGCAAGTTTTCTACCTACAAAATTTATCATCTAACTAAATATCCATATACTTCTAACTAAAATTCTTATTATCTAAATAACTATTCGCATAGTTCTTGGACAGAATCCATGCTTTATGCGGAGATACCTATAATCACCTGAAAATCACACAATAGCATCATTAACATACACACTGTATCTATAATAGAAAGATGCAAACATACAACAATTTCTTCAATAATTGGAACAACAATTCACTCATCAATGGTAGAAACATATGGTTCAATAAAGGAAGGAAATGAAATGTAGCAAAGGATAACATCTATTACTAAGAGATGGTGGAATAAAACAACTCACTCTGAAAACTATAGAAAAGAAAACTAGTGCATAACAAATTAACAATGATATTTAAAGAGTAGCATAATGATTCAGGCAAGACTATCAAACCAAGATGAAGCAAAAAATGAAAGCATATAAACCAACTCATAGCCTAAAGTTTGTTTGGAATTCTGGTGGCGCTCTAAGATGTATGCTTATGGGGTAAAAGAAAAGCCAATGAACATTGAGAAAACAAAACGCTATACACACCATCATCAAGATAAATATTAATTGTGTTTGTGACAATCAAAGGAATAAAAGAAAATGATAGTTCAGTACCTATATAGATCATGGGTTGGAAGATGATGAAGAAGGCTTAGGCCTACAAAACAGGACAGTGGGAATGTCCAATTGGCTGCCGAAGGGCTCCACTAATTTGGCTTGGTATGTTGCAGAACGTCCAGAAGAAGGATCATTGGCTTCAAAGGTGATATAGTAATTGAGACCAGCAGCTATCTCAATATTGGACTTCACAACATTCAAAACCTCCAGATTCGTGTTCTACCAACAGCAACAACAGATCGTGTAACAATCAATAGCTAATTAATCCATGTGCGCTCGTGTGAGCGTGTATATTGCTGTGGCGTTACATTGGTCACATTTATAGCAAACGTAGTATGGTATTAGTGTCTTGAGCACACTGTGTCGTTAAGTTTAGTGGTATTTTCTTGCCGAGAACTGCCACATTGGGCTGTCGTTTTGTACTTGCCACATTCTGGAGCTCGTATTAGAGATGACAATTTGGATCCTAACTCGCAGACATCCAAAATCTGATCCGACATAAAACCAATCCAATTAATTTTGGATCAAGCCGAATTTTTCCAACAAAAATATGAATTGGATTTGACAAATCGGGTCATTTTACCCTTAAAAATCTGAAATTGAATGAAGCTTTGAATTTCTCCGGAAACCAGAGAGAGTGTGTTGTTGATTGTGAACTCTGTGATCCATTGATATTGAAGGAAGCTTTGGAGTTAAAATCAAGGAAAAGAGAGAGTAATTAACAACCTGTTTGGTGTTGTAGTCCTGGATTGCAACCTTAGCGAAGCTCCGAAAAAGGTCCATATTGGGGTAGAGTTCACAATCGGGGACGCGGCGAAGTCCAATGTAGTGGCAATTGGGGATTTCATCAACGTCAAAACCCTAATCGACACCATTAAAATCTTTGATTAGCGATTATCTATAGTTACAATGATGATTAAAGAAGTAATCACACTTACATCGCTCTCCCGGACCTGTCGATCAAGTTTCAGAGCTTCTTCTTTGGTGATGGAACGGAAGCCCTCTTCTTCCTCTGTCTCATAGCCATTTAAAACATCTTCCCTTGTGATTATGCGACATCGTATACCGTATTCGTCCTCTGTGTGTATCGCCATCGTTGATTTCTCAATTCGCGATCTCTGCAACAACAAATCCTAACCCTAACCACCTCTCAAGCTATATATATAGATAGATATAGCTAGACGAAGAAGAAGACTATATTGATTGGGGAATTCTATCGTCCCCTCTCATGTATGTTACCATGCTTGTAATTTTATCATTAGTCATAACTTATCTAATTTCTGTATTTTAACAGATTGTCTTATGTTATTCAGAGCGATCACTTGGCGTGATGAGGGCTCCAGTATTGGTGAGGCTAACTGCAGAGCGGCTATACCGGGCATCATTCATGTAGTTTTCAATTGCCTTCTCAATGGCAAGCTCTTGCATGTAAACAGAAAACTAGTCGCTCCTGCTCACCATTTAGCTAATCTTGGTAAAATAGGTAGATCTACATCATGGATGTGTAATAATCTAAACAATGTTAGCCTTTCCGATATTAAATAAAGTTCTTTATTAGAAATAATTATATAAAAAAAAGACGAGAGGCTTGGGTCAGATACACCTTGTTAAGAACCTCCCCGTCATGCTACGCCCAGTTTGGTAAGCACGCGTACATCCCAAGAGAAATATCAAAGACTTTTCTCATTGGCTCTCTCATTAGATATCATACCTCAAGGACACTCAAGTGGTGGCATCATCGTCACCTCGTATGCGCTCAACGCACGTCATTGTGGTCCTTGTTGTCGTGTACAGATGATTGTCTTGGGAGTCTTGGGGAATCGCCTCCCAAGTTTTGGAAGTTATGAACCCGATTTTGAGTCTTGGGGCAGCGGGGTGTGTGCTAGGGAAGCGAGTTCAGAATCCCCTAATTGATGGCCCAACTTTCAACATCTAATTTTTAATTTGATTTTCATCGCATGAGTTCGGGGAATAGATAGTGTGTGTGGAGTACGCGTGTGTCTTCAAGGGACTCATGTACGCTTTAATCATTTTTGAGTTTCACAAGTCTATTGTTGAACTATTGACCGTGACACGTCTTTGTCGCTTGAGTGTCTTATTAGTGAATATTGGTTGAAATATTTCCGGACAATTTACATATCATCAATATGTAACATGTCATGCCATACTTGATTAACATTTGCCGAAAAGTTTGGTTGTGAATAAGAAATAGGCAAAGCACTTCCTTTTCTTATTTATGTTAATACATCAGTTAGCTATACGTTTCAATACTGGTGCCAAACATATAGACTTTCTTTTCATTTCGATATCACACAAACACATGATTTGGTATCTAGAGATTGATCAGTAACAATTTGCTGCGGTTTCACAAATTACAGTGCAGACTAGAATGGAGCTCACTGAGAGTTCGAAAAGTTTCAAACTTGATACATGATATAACTGATGGAAACCCACCTGAGCAGATGAACCGAAAGGTTGGTGCACCTGAAATTCCTTTCCATAAAGGGAGAATGAGAATATTTAAAGGAAATGCCGATTCTATTATGTTATACTAACTTGTGGAATGGTAAATATTGTTTCTGCAAATGACGTCTACCGAATATGGTCTGTTATAATAGTTTAAATTTCTATGCATGTGTTAATATAATTTATTGTGATCAATATTGAACATTTTATGAGAGCATATGTAGTGATCGATACTATAAAATTGTTTCTTAAATACTCTCTATGTCCATTTTGTTCATTTCAACAATTGATACATTCTTATCGTTTTGTTTATTTAGACATATCGTTACACGAAACTCAACTTTTTGAAAGAACAGCTTATCTTCAGCCACTCTTCTTGCATTGCCTTATAGTTTTCTAATCGTCGTCTTCGTTTCATGCATTTTCCGGCGTCCCTCCGGCATCAAGCTCATCGGAAATTCATTGGTCCAAGTGACCTTCATTAATGACGTTTCAGTCCTCAATATTGTTGGTTTGGGAACCTCAACTGTCTGGGGTCTCACAATCTCTCACTTACCATTAATGTTTTGGTATTTTCATTTTGAGCATGTTGCTCTTTCACGTTTTCACAGGCCTTGTGCCTCTTTGTACTTGTTCTTGTAATTCTTTTAACTAGAATAAAAGTACCTATTGCCGATCAAAAATAAAAAACATGACACTTGTTTTGAGAGAGAGTGACTATTTACTTTTCTCCCTAACAATGGCACCCAACACAAGTTTGACAAGTATATTGAATTGTTCAAGTACTAAATGAGTGTTGGAATAATATAAAAGACATGACAGCGTAAAATAAAATTTTCTTTCAAACCCGTGAAAACTTTACTAATTTGACTTAATGGGTGATATAATTATTTACCTCTTTGAGTGATTGATTTACCAAAACTTTACCACTTGAGCGGTTATCAAAAAAGCGACGACTCTATAGTAGTCCACTCCAACTCCATGCATCTCTTTAAAGACGGTCAAGAAAGAAAAAACTTCACAAAACTCAAACCTTAGAGTGCTAGCTCTGAATTGAGGTTTTACACGCTTTTATACTTGTGTATAATTAAATACTTAGTTCTAACTAATGATACAAAAAAAAAGGCAACAATGGGACAACATGTGGCACTGGAGGCCATATCATCAGTCAAAGTCAATTGTGGTCAAACTCGGTCAACATTGGTCAAAGCCAGTTGTTTTGGTCAAATTCTGGTCAAAATGTCAAATCAACTTGGACCAAAGATCTAGACAACTCCAGTCAAAGGTCAAGTGAACTTGGTCAAAGATTCAGGCCAAACAGAGCATGTTCTCTCACAACTTCTCATACAATTTCACGCACGAGTTCTCTCATCCAGACAAAAAAACATATACACCCATGTCTGGAAACAAATATCACCGAAGTCACATCATAAAAGGAAAAGACAACAAAACTGTCAGTGGCCCCACACACATTTCTCAACCATTCCCGCGCCGTCACACCACCAAGTAATTAGAGACCTATAAATAGGATCCTCCACCAAGAAGTAAATCACTTGACATTTCATTCTCTCAGTCGGAAATCATGAAAACGTTCTTGAGTGTTCTTTGCGTTCCTTGTTGAACTTCAAACGTTTTTCGAAGATCTTCGAATATTTAAAGTTCAAATACCAAGCTTGTATGGAGATCCTGATTCTCACTCCGGAGGGAGTCCCTTGAACACGCATCCGGAGTTTCCTGCTTAATCAATGTGAATAATGAAGAATAAGATGAGAAATCATGAAATACGTACTAAAAATATTCAAATAATAATATAATTAATTGAAAATTACAAATTTTGAGGCAGACCTCATAGTCAAAATGGAACCATGTGGGTCCGGATGAGATTGGATCCGGTCCGGTCCGGTGGCCAGATCGGTCTGGAAATGGACAACCCAATTTAACGGGGACTATACTGATAGAAAATAAATATTAAATGGAGTGATAGACAAAAATATTTAAATTGGTAAGAGATGTGGACAGATGAACCAACGTACAATTGGAGTTGATTGATTGTGCATTACATTAAACAAACACTTTCTTGGTTTCTTCCTCCTCTTTATTTGTAGCCATTCTTTCTCTTCAAGACTCACTCGTGAGTCGTCTTGTGTTGTTTTGTGATCTGAGGATTTCAGAGTTTGAGAAAATGGAAGAATCCAAGCAGCAATACCAGAACGTGATCGTTATGCGCCACGGCGATCGCATGGACAACTTCGAGCCTCTGTGGGTCACCACCGCTCCCAGGCCCTGGGACCCACCCCTCGTTGACGCCGGCAAGGTCCGCGCCTTCTCTACCGGCCGCAAGATCCGTAACCACTTCCCCTTCCCCATCCACCGCGTCTTTGTCTCGCCGTTTCTCCGATGCGTCCAGACCGCCTCCCAGGCCGTCTCCGCTCTCTGCGCCCTCTCCGACGACCCTAATGTCTCCAACGCTCACGATGTCGCTGCCATTGATCCCTCCAAACTCAAGGTCTGGTTCAGATCCATCTTTATTCTCTTTTGGTTATTGAATCTGGTAATTAATTAGTTTAATCGGGTTATGAGCCAAGTAGAGGGTGTTTATGAGATTGGTGATCAGCGACTAATTTGATGCATATGAATACTATTGTGGATCATATCTGATGAATTTTTTATAGAATCATAGATATGATACGAGAAAAATTTATTCAATAATGATAAGTGATGTTTTATATTAGTGCATATAAGTTGCATCAAGTCATTATCATCAATGTATTTTAGAGCGTCGAACTCAATCAATCAATTTATTTTTCTGATAAAAGTGGGGATAAGTAAAGAGTTTGACATGTGTCCTCTTAAGAATATTATTTTGGGGATTCGTATCTGAAGGGTGTTCGTCTGTCTGAGTGTCTTAAGTGTCCTATACGTATCGGACACGGGTAGGTTAAGAAGATGAGAGTGTCTGTGCATCATAGCTGGTTATCATGAATAAGCAATTCCGCAATCAAAATTATCAGGGTTTGAATTTGAATAGCTGACTCCATTTCATAATGTAAATTATGGTAGTTAAAGCTCATGTTTACCATTCATGATTAGTGTCCAGAATCTGTAATCCAAATTAGAACATCAAGTGATTATTTATGTTGGAGATAATCATTATACCATAGCAGGTTAATAACATCATTGCACGGTCAAACTGCAATTTGAAGCGGTTCCACAGAATTTTACTACTAAAAGAGCTGTTAAAACGTGCCTTGATTTATATATATGTTATGAGAAATCATGAACTATTCCCCTTAATCAGCCTTTTTAGCAACTTTTCAGGTAGCTATTGAGTATGGATTGTGTGAAATGCTGAACAGGCAAGCCATCAGAATACCCCCCAAGGATGAGAATTGGGGTTTCGATATTCCTGAGCTAGAAAGTATACTACCAGCTGGGACAGTGGATCACTCCGTGGAACCAATTTTTGAAAAGGTTAGCATTTTACAACAATATTTATTTGATTCAATAACTAGTTACTTGTAATTTACAAAAGGCTCTTTCGTGGTAAACTCCAGATGCCACAGTGGGAAGAAAAGGTTCTGGATACAAGAGCTAGATATGTACAAATCATTCAGGCCCTTGCAAATAAATACCCCACAGAAAATTTACTCCTGGTAACACATGGTAGGCTTCGCTTTCTTGCCGGTTTTGTGTTCTCATCCTTCGACAAAACATTTGTATGTCACGAGTCATAGTAATTTGGGGCATGTACGTGTATGCAGGTGAAGGAGTTGGGGTAGCGTACTCTGCCTTTCAGAAAGACGCTACAGTCTATGATGTAGAATATTGCGGGTATACACAGCTAAGAAGACCCGTCTCTTGCAAGGATGAATCATCTACTTCTGGAAACTTTGAGGTAATGACAGAAAATGGTTGTAGCGGGATAAGTTACGTCCTCACTAGTTCTATCCCCAATAATGCGTAACAACTTGTGTTTCCTCTGGCATCTTCAAATTCTAGCTCCTCGGGTAGAGGTACTGTTTACGCCTCATTTGTTCAACAAAGTATTTAGACACATTTTTATCTTGCTCGGATTGTTAACAAGATAGAATTGTTGCAGCAATGAAAATAAATGATTGTTTCTACATATGTTGCACTTTAGATTTTGTAACAAGGTAGTAAGCAATGAGTATTTTGAGTCCATATTTAAAAGTTCAGCTACTATTTTGGGTTAAAAAAAGTTTAGGGGCCGAATTGTGTCTTCAAACTGATTTTTACTTCCCAAGTCTAGTATAATTGTCTCTTTAACTCAAATCTTGAAACTCAAAATCTAATCTCCTAAATTTTTTGGCACAAAACTAGAATATTTATGAATTTGTATTTACTCTTTTCATTTGTGTGAATTCACAAACTACAGACTTCTTTTGCTCTTGCTGTTGAGCACAGACAGCTTCATTATTCTCCAATCTTACATTGGCAGGAGCAACCATTTTTTAGGAGGCTCAATGAAAAGCACCAAGTAGAGTAACATTGGCTATTTTATTCAAAAATCAAGAACCAAGTACAAATAAATATACGATACAATGGAATTGATTCGAGCTCAGAATTGCTCCCAAAAAAATAAATAAAGAGAAGATATTGTTGATTAACTAACTCTATAATTACGACATTAGTTTTTTTTTTTTTTGAAATCAAATGAAACTTTCATTAATTCAAATCCATACTCAAAGCTCGGGAAACAACCGGGGGACACTCCGGCGCAACCCAAGTACAACGACCAGACATAGATCCAGACGCCCTAGCAAGAACATGAGCAACTGAATTCGCGGATCGAGAAACAAAAGAGAACACAACTCTCTCTATAGAAGAAGCTAGACACAAGCAGTCACTAATTAACATTCCATAAATATTTAGCATCCCGGACCCTATCGCGAGATCCGACATCACCTTCTTCGAGTCACCCTCCACCTCCACATTCGACCAGCCCCTTCCCTTTATCAATGACAGCGCTTCACGGATAGCCATCCCCTCCACCACCGGTACCGACAGAGTCTTCCCCAACCATTTCATGCAGCCACCTCCTAACCACCTTCCTTCCTCATCTCTCACTACCCAGCCAGCTCCAAAGCCCTCACTACCAAAAATCGCACCATCCACATTAAGCTTGACTGCTCCGGCCACCGGGGCCCTCCAACCCCCCCGTGACACAGCTGGTCAACGACCACCACAGCTCAACCCAGCAACAGCCTCCACCCGGCAAGCCTCCTCCCAACCAGTCCTCGTCTCCTCCGCCACCCTCCACACCGTCTCCTCCCCTTCCTTCCGGCCTTCCCACACCACCACATTCCTCCTCCTCCATATGCTCCACCCCAAATAAAACACCTTCCCCAACCCACTCCCATCAACACGATCCAGCACCCACTCCAGCCACCCCCAAACATCAACCCCACTAGATGCCACACCTTCTAAGCCCACCCGCCGCCACACTGGTCTCGCCTCCATACACGACAGGACCGCATGTTCGACAGACTCAACCTCCCTCTCACAAACTGGGCAAGACTGACTAACCTGGACTCCCCTACCCAACAAATTCAATGCAACTGGCAGACATTTCAAAAATACCCTCCACCAAAAAATTTTGATCTTGGGCTGAATATCCAGATTCCAAAACTTCTTCCATACCGCCCTAATCTCCTCCCCCACCACCTCCGGACATAGTCTCCGATATGCACTTCTCGCCGAATACGCCCCATCAACCTCCCACCTCCAAAACAAGGAATCCACAGCTCCCGTATAGGAAAGAGGAAGACGGATAATTTCCTTCCTACACTCCTCCACAACGCAGGCACTAAGTTTATGAATATCCCACTCTCTCCTACCATCAATAAATAACTCCCCAACAGTAGCATTTTCATGCAAAACTCGATTGTCAAAACCAACTCCCATCTCCTCCCCCACCCATCTATCCTTATACATCCGAACCTGAAGACCATCTCCAATCCTCCACTGTGACCCCTCTAACAAAACAGACTTAGCCTCCATAAAAGAGCGCCAAGTGTAACTCGGATTCGGACCCAAAACAGCCTCCAAAAAAGATGAGTTCGGGAAATATTTACCTTTGAAAACCCGGGCAAGCAACGACTGCGGCACATTTAATAAACGCCACCCTTGCTTCCCCAATAATGCCACATTAAACTCCCGTAACCGACGAAAACCCATACCACCAGCCGTCTTACTCGTGCACAAGCGCGACCACTCTTTCCAATGGATAGCTCGACGACCATCACCCTTCGAACCCCACCAAAATGCATTGCACGCCTTCTCTAACCCATCAACTATACCCCTCGGCAATAAATACACACTCATGAGATACGAAGGCAAAGCTTGGGCCACGGATTTGAGAAGCACCTCCTTACCTGCACCCGAGAGAGCTTCCGGTTCCAACCACCAATACGGGATCGCGCTTTATCCACAACTCCTCGGAAGACATCAAATTTCCGGCGCCCAATACCAATGGGAACTCCCAGGTACGTCCCAAAACTGTCAACAATATTGACCCCCAACACATTCTTAATTACGACATTAGTTACTCACAACTACACCAGAATTATTATTATTTATTATTTTATTTTTTTTTGCAAACGATGGCTCTTTATTTTGGAAGGGAGGATTATATATTCCTCCTAGGTCATAGCTTACGCCTTACAGTAGTGCGAATTTCATGATTCAACAATTAGGGGACATGTTGGAAATAAAAATAACTTTTTGGGATAAAGGTATTTTTGGTACCCAAAGTTTGGCATGAAACCTAATTTAGTCCCCAAATTTTTATTGTACC
>JAYMTF010003440.1:0-15207 GCA_036897485.1 Pelargonium nanum | reverse complement strand
TTCTTCCAATAACTCTCACTACTTGTGCTACAGAGTCATACAATACCAACTGACCCTCTCTTGAATGATACACGAACATTGACCTAAAATCCTTCCAAAACCCTAATGGGTAGAACCCATCTAAGCTTATTTCAGGTGCAACAGTAAACATCTTGGACCAAGAATCCTTATCCCCAAACTCACCCAACACCCATACATCAAACCCTCTAATTCCCAGACGATGCTGATTAGAGTTTGTTATCACAAGTGCTACGCTTCTGTTTATTTCACTCAGCATTACGCAATAACTCGACTCTTTTTGTGCCACAGGATCTGGAAGCAATGTTTCACAGATCAGCTCACTACTCATGTCAAATGTAACAACAGATGCAGAACTGGAATGCTTCGCCGAAAAACATAACCAAGAATGAGACCCGTATGTGCACACACTGTGCGTAGGTTGGAAACACATATGTTGTGGAAACAAAGCATCAAGACCTCTCCAAGAACCGGTACTTAAGCTGAAGACCAGAGCTCTGTATTTGCAATCATTGGGCTCAAGATAGAGTTATAGGTCTCGGCATCAAACCCGAACCCTAATTTTCTATACCCTCCATGATCCTCAATCATTGGTGTTGGAAGGAGCTTGTGTTGTCTGGTTTTCGGGTTCCAGATAGCAATTCTAGCAGCACTAGCTAGACATATGAGGCCATTGCATGAGCCAATGGTTTGAGTTATAGGGACTGGTGTGAATGTTGGAGCTAAATCTTGATGGGAGAGGTTGTTGTAGGAGTAAAATGCAGGCTCTGTATTGTTGGAGATGATGTTATAGGTTTGATTAACAAAGATGTGGGAATATTTGTGAAGATTGTTGCATAGAGCAGCCCAGGATTTGGAGACACTGTTGAATCTAATGAGGGACTTTTGCTGCAACAGCAACAAGATCTTGACCAAAACATCTTCTGGTATGAAAGTTGACATATTTGAACTTGATGATGATGAAGAACACAGTTGATGAGCCAATTCACTCTGTACAGACGAGAACAAGTTACATAGAATCTTCACATTAGGGTTGTATATTTAGACTAGAGAAAGGAAGGAAATATTTGGAAACTAAATTAGGGTTTCTTCTAGAAAAATTGTTACTTGTAACATCCTTATTTGAATAGAATACGAATAAGTTGTCCGTTACTGTTTGACTGAGACTCGACCACTATTAAAATCTTATTGGATATGTGTATAAAAGTGATTTTTTTTTCTTATTGTCCGTTAATGTTTGACTGAGACTCGACCACTATTGGTTCAATATTATTTGTTAATAACTTGGTTGAGGTTTTTTTACCTCGTACAAATGGTTATTATGTATGT
The DNA here is from genome assembly GCA_036897485.1 of Pelargonium nanum. Lineage (NCBI taxonomy): Eukaryota > Viridiplantae > Streptophyta > Magnoliopsida > Geraniales > Geraniaceae > Pelargonium > Pelargonium nanum. The sequence continues at coordinate 13,860 of JAYMTF010003440.1, read as the reverse complement.
TGTTAATAAGACTCGATCTTAGGGCATCACATTAACATTTTTTTTTATCTGACATGTCGGGAATTTTCTCTATTATTTTGTTTTTGTTTTTTGTTTTCAGTGGAACATGAGAATTATTAATTAATTTTTCTATAAAAATGTCGTATCCGCGAAAAGGAGAACGCACACTTGGGCCGAACCTGATCATTTTATCGACCTGCATCTCATTTCGTTAACAAAGTAAGTCATACATCATAATTGGGCCAAATCCTTTTAAGCTCATATCTCGACATGTCGAGTCAAAAAACGCAAGTACGCTTATATAGCTACTTTTTGTCGATTCATAACTTATTTTTCAAATGAAAGTATAGTCGGTGCCCAACATTGGTCCAAACCTGCTCGGCCTCAACCTTAGACGATTAAACGAACCGAGTCAAAACATCTACATAATTATCAAATCCATTTTATTTACTCTCGAATTTAGTATTATCAGATCAAATTAGTGACAGTCCGCGAGTCAATAGCCTCTTTACCAACATTGGACCACAATCGTGCTCTAATTCTAGGTCAAAACAAATCAAATGGATAGTTTTGTCCCCAAGCTACCTCCAAGGATACAACTTCTTCGGTAAAATCTACATTAACCCAAAAACAGAGTGAACAGTTGAGCCAACAATTATTAATTAAACCCACATGGCAGCCACAAGCTTTCACATCTGCAACAACGTTTTCAAAAATAAAGAAAGTACATTGTTTTCTCCGCTTTTGTTGGAGACAGAACAGAAGAGGAAAAGCAAGAGACAAGTGTTTCTCTGATGACACCAATGCTATATCTTTGCCACTTCTTTGTTCTTCTTCTTCACCTCCAATCCCCAAACCCTCCATTTTTCTAATGGCAGCTCTTGCTTCAGCTTCCTGTCTGGATCTCCACATTAGAGCCTCGGCGACATCGAAAGTGAGCTCCTTTCACTGTTTCTCCATCTGGGTTGTATTGGTTTGGTGTGGTTTTGTTCGTTTATTTTTGGGTTTGTTTTGGTGCAGATCTTTGGTTCTGAGCTGAAATTGGGACAATTTGAGAAGACCCAGTTGAGGATATCGACTTCTTTTAAGTAAGTTGCTCTGTTTATGGAAGTGTTTTTAAGTTCAAAGTTGTTAAAGATTGAGCACAAGGTGTTTGAGGAAATGCCTCAACTAGGAAACAGATTTGTTTTTGTATTTTTCCACTTGATTTTGGTTATATGTGATGTGTTTGTCTTAACAAAATGAAAAATTAGAACCTTGATCTGAATTTAAGCTAGAAGATAGATGTGACTTGTCAACTTTGCTTGTATATTACAAAATCAGCATTTTGATCTGGCAGTTTAGACCAAAACCCGAAATTTGACCTGCATTTTTGCGGGTTTGGGATACATAAAATAAACCGTCTTAAAAATTTGGAGCGGATCAGGTTGACCATGTAGAAAAACAAGTTGAATTGGGCATACCCACTCATGTCCTATGTAAAACCCGCATCTCTTGTGGGTCGAGTTCAGGTTAGGCCTTCCCAACCTTAACCCAAAAAAAGCCAACTCAAAACCCAAATTGACGGCTCGACCACAATTTCTATTTTACAAAAATATGCTTGAATGGTCATTTTTTTTTTAATTATCCCGCAGCTTCAGCTAGAACTCCACAGATTGCTCTACTTGTTGTTGAATTAATGTAGTCGGCGTAGTCAAGATTTATAGTATGGTGACACAAGCTTCTAATTTATATTGTTTGGTGATCTATAGGTGCAGTTATCCATAGTAAGAATACCACTCCCATGGATTCTTCCAGATTGACCCTAAGAGATAAGCGTATTTTTGTTTGGTTTGAGTCACTTGTAACGTTTCTGTTTTATCTAACAATGTCCTTTCTCTCATATTTTCAGGAGAAATCCAGGTCTCGAACTGAAGGCTTCAAGAGAACCTTCAGGAATGACCAAGGAGCTTAATAATGACAAATTGGAAGCATTTGTAGAAAGTGAAAATGGGCATGATTTGTTTGATGACATGAAAGAACGGTTCCTGAGTTTTAAGAAGCACAACTACTTGTAAGCAGTGAATAATTAATCTATCCTCGTGTTGTCCAGATTTGAAGAACATTTTTTTTTCATCGCATAACCTGATTTTGCCTTTTTGAGTAGGAAAAAGGCAGAGCACTATGCAAATCTTGCCAAGGGTCAAGCACCAAAGGTGACAATGTTCATCATTTATCATATTTCATACATGCATGTTTAGACCTTTCTTCATTTGTATCTTGAAACGGTGGAGAATACAATCGTGATAACTGACTATTTCGAGAACAGTTCTTGGTGATTGCATGTGCAGATTCTAGGGTTTGTCCCTCGAACATCCTAGGATTTCAACCCGGGGAAGCCTTCATGGTCCGCAATGTTGCGAATCTGGTGCCTCCATTTGAGGTATTCTACAAATTGAATTCAGTTGCCTTTCCTAACGTATGGAATTACAAAATATATCTGATCTTGCATCTCTCTCTTCTTCTTCTTTTTGCTTGCACAGCGTGGACCATCAGAAACAAATGCTGCAATGGAATTTGCCGTAAATACACTACAAGTAAGTATTTTACAATTTCTTACCTTTTTAGTGCTGGTAGAATATTTCTATATATTTTTAGCATTACCTTACATCAATGAGGTCCAAAGTAAAACCAGGGGTTAAATAGTTTGGTACCCCGGAACAGTTATTTATATATTTAGCCCCTAACTAGGGGTTTTGAGCCTTTTAACCCCTATACGGGTCATATTTTTTTGTTTGTCCCCAATCAATGACAAGGGGATTGTTGTGTCATTTATCTTTCATGGATCATATTTGTCTTCAAAAAATAGATATAATAGTTTCTTCTGCAGGTTGAAAATATACTAATCGTCGGTCACAGCTGCTGTGGAGGCATTCGTGCTCTCATGAGCATGAAAGATGAAGAAGATCCAAGGTTCAGTCAATCTAACGCGATCTTGCTCACCTTTTTATATAATTGCTTACTGTCACACCCATCATTATATGGTTCTCAGTCGGAAAAGATTGAAGTATATTTCTCACACAGCTATTTTCAATTTCAGTGGCTTGATCAAAAGCTGGGTTGTTGTCGGGAAGAAAGCGAGCTTGAGAGCAAAAGCTGCTGCTTCCAACCATAGCTTTGACTCGCAATGCACACACTGTGAGAAGGTACTCTCCGAAGCTCTTTTTGCCATTCCTGTAGCAATTGATTGTGATCTCTTAAAAGGACTCGAAATGTAACATGTTTGACACACAACCTAGAACTAATGGCATCAAAATTGATCCAACAAATAGTAAGTAGCCCAAAATCATAGCTAGATTCATGAAAATTTGCTTTTGCTAAATACTCAAGACCAGAATTACCAGAAATCGCTATTTAAGTAGCGATTCACGTTCTGGAACAAACTTCCCAAATCATGAAACACTGGCACTCCAGAGCATGAAATTTGGCCTTCCGGTAAACCTACACCTCACGTTTGTTCTTGAGAAGCCTACCCCTACCATTGTGCATTCCTAGACCCTGGTAAAATGGACCGCGGGTTGGGCTAAAATACACACACATGTTTATCAGACCACTTTTTGTCGGCCCAGGGATGAGCTGCAGGCCGAGATTGGGCCAAGCCTGCTTTTGCTCAGGCCTAAACATGTCGGGCAAAGAATGCCCGCATGTTTATCGTGACACAACCCATTTTGCTAAGTCTAGTTCCATGTTCCGGTTTCTGTTGCGCATACCAAGTAGCTATGTTCAAGACACTAACAGATTTGTACTCTAATACAGGAATCAATCAACAATTCATTGATGAACCTTCTCACTTATCCGTGGATTGAAGAAAGAGTGAGGAAAGGAGTGATCTCTCTTCATGGTGGCTACTACGACTTCGTTAACTGTACATTTGAGAAATGGACAATGGATCATAACCAGGGAAGCAACTTGAAGGAGGAAACTGGTTTTCCAGTTAAAGATAGATCATTTTGGTGTTAGAGTCTTTCTTGCTTTTTCTTCTCTTCCTTGTACTTGTAGTGTGTTTATTCATTTTCTTAACAATGCAAATAATGACCCTTGTTGAGCTATGGGTTTGCTTGCAGTTTAGATGGTGACATAAAGGTTCTTGTTGAACCTACTCACTTACCTTTGAATTTCAAGAAATAACTAGCTTGTTGTATCATGTTTATGTATTTTAATGAAATGCTTATTGTAACTTACTAATTTCATGTCCACCAATTCCTAGTTCTACATGAAATTGGTACAACTCTTGTTAGTAATATATGGCCGAATAACGGTTTATGAAAAAAAATTCAGTTCTCACTGAAAGATGCAGAAGTTGCGTAACAAGTATACATACAGATACTCCAAACTATAACTCGAACAAAGTGTGAAATAAAATAATTTGAAATTTTTTAATTGTTTAAAATGACCAAGATACCCTCCAAATGACCTAAGAATGCGAAAATACGATTTAAGCACTCATAAAAACTCAGTTTATTTTGTTTTTTGACTTATTTCACTTGAAGCCAAACAAGTTTTAGCTTAGTAAATAACGACTTTTGAGTTTAAAGTGTCCTTTCTCTTTCGTCAAAAATATGTTACCTCTATTAAAAAATAAAGAAAAATGCTTTAGCTCTTCTATCATTATGAACTTCAGTACAAGAGGAAACAAGTTGTCTTAAGAATTTTATATTTATGTCAAATTTAAAGTTTATGTTGGTCATCAACTCAAGTAGAAAAATAACTTTAAAAAATATATATATTGCATAAGTTTCTTATGACTATAAAAAAACAACCGAATTTTTTACTAATTTAGAAACTATTTTGACATAAATGTAGTTCAAGTACCAATTTTTTACAAAATGATACCAAGTAGACACAAAAATTCATAATATCTTCACACAAAAATATAATTTCATCAAGTTCAATACCAAAAATGTGCCATTTCCATATCTTTCTCAAATTTCAACTATTTGCTTCACAATCTGTCTTGCAATCCTTGCCATATTATGTGTCATTTCTTGTAGAGTTCAAATTGTGTATAAAATAATATAGAAAGTTGATGTCTTTGATGACATAAACAACACAAAGTGAGTAATGTAAGTAATGCAGGTGAAGGAGTTGAACCAATTGTTTCAAGTTTTTCCCACCAACCAATTCCTGAAAACTGCCAGTTCTCCACATCCTTTGCTCTATATAAGCTCCACACTTCACCAATATATGGCATTCTCACACAATCTCAGCATATACATATAACCCTCAGAGCCTTCTGTTCTGAAGTTTAGCACCAGCCATGGCTGTTCACAACCACCCATCATCACTTTTCTTACCATTGCTCCTGCTTGCCATTTCACTGGTGAGCTACAACACAATCGTTGAAGGCTCGCGACTTCTTCTGGAGGTGAAACTGCCTGAGATACCCGAGCTTCCTAAGCCCGAGCTGCCAAAAGTGCCCGAGCTTCCTAAGCCTGAGCTGCCAAAAGTGCCCGAGCTTCCTAAGCCTGAGCTGCCGAAAGTGCCCGAGCTTCCCAAGCCTGAGCTGCCAAAGCTACCTGAGTTTCCCAAGCCCGAGTTGCCTAAAGTGCCTGAGCTTCCTAAGCCTGAGCTGCCAAAGGTACCTGAAATTCCCAAGCCCGAGCTGCCAAAAGTGCCTGAGCTTCCCAAGCCTGAGTTGCCTAAAGTACCTGAGCTTCCAAGGCCTGAGCTTCGCAAGCTAGAATTGTCGAAAGTACCAGAGCTTCCCAAGCCCGAATTGCCAAAAGTACCTGAGCTTCCCAAGCCTGAATTGCCAAAAGTACCTGAGCTTCCCAAGCCTGAGCTACCAAAAGTACCAGAGCTTCCAAAGCCCGAGCTACCAAAAGTACCGGAGCTTCCAAAGCCCGAGCTGCCAAAGATGCCTGAGATTCCCAAGCCCGAGCTGCCAAAGATGCCTGAGCTTCCCAGGCCCGAGCTTCGTAAGCTAGAAGTGCCAGAAGTACCTGAGCTTCCCAAGCCTGAGCTGCCAAAAGTACCCGAGCTTCCTAAGCCTGAACTGCCAAAAGTACCAGAGCTTCCCAAGCCCGAGCTACCAACAGTACCTGAGCTTCCTAAGCCCGAGCTGCCAAAGATACCTGAGATTCCCAAGCCCGAGTTGCCAAAGATACCTGAGCTACCCAAGCCTGAGTTGCCGAAGCTGCCTGAAATCCCGTCCCTCCCCCATCTTCCTTGAGGATCTGCATAAGACCAAACTTCCTGCCATGCCTACCCAACCCAAGGACACCACCACTAGTCCTTGAGTTGCTATATTTCTACATATATAATATATTGCATATTCTGTAACATTTTCGGGTTCTACACTAAGTTTTTAGCTATTGTTTTTCTGTCATATCAGTGTGTGCTTTCTGTAATTTGTATGATTCATTACATTACATTATATAATACAAGTAGTATTTTTATATTTTGGACTCACAATATATGACATTGCAAAAAGTAGAATCAGTAGTTTCTCGCAAACCCATTACAAAATAACTAAACTTGCTTACCTTTCTAATGTTGCTCGCTTTGGCAACTTCTCGACTTGATACGTTAACCAGTCTCCACAAGTTTCATGATGAGCAATAAATAGTATTCTCCTCAGCAGAGCCACAATCAAGAAGAAGCTAAATTTGTACAAACTATAAGAGGCAAAAATGAAAAACAATATATACACACACAAAATCACCAACTGCCAAATGTGAAAGAATGGATTCATAGTATACGCTTTAGCATTTAGCTGCTTTCATATATAGCACTAGAACAGCGCAAACCCGAAGACTTATCACGTGTAGATATCTTAATAAGAAATGAAAAGTCAAAGACAGGATTAGAGTTCATACTTTTAAAAAAAAGGGATTGTGATATGTTGAGCTTAACATTTCGGAATGTATGCAGGTAAATGATCATAAATGCGTAAAGTGCCTTTCTACTCGGCACACCATAAATAGTCCGAGAGGGGTGGAATCACAATCACTTTCATAATCTCATCGACAATTGCAATATAAAAGCAGACAATCAAGAATGATACCTGGATCCGAGCCAAATATTATATATTCAAGCCTAGAGAGAATATGAAAACAAATAATACTATATATATGAATTCATAACATGCATCGTAACTACTTCAAATGATTAACTTTGATCGGGAACAAATGGTGCATGAATCCAATTGAAGTAATGAATTCAACTGCCTTCAACACTATTTAGGACACTATAGTCTTTGAGCAACACGAGTTATCTCATATTTACAGTCATAATAGAGGAAATTACTCTAGCAAGAGCATTATCGTGAAAATGGGTAGTTGAATTTAACATTCCTAATTTCTGTCAACTTGTGACAAGCCGAATACATAATACGGGTAGCTTTAGAACTCTTGAAAAAACAACACAAACGATTGCATTGTGAAAATTCTTTGTCTCAAGGATTGGAATGGCTCGACCCTATCAAATTATCAATGGGAAAAATATATATGACAACTAATCTAAGATATTCGAACCTCATGTTCCTAAATTGTGGAAATTGTACATATTTCCACTACTCGATGATATTACGTTAACCAATCCCTATTAGGGTTCATCTTGAATACTCCATAAACTTGAAATAAAAAATCAATAATCAATAAGTTAAACGCAAGAACAATTCATCAAGCTAGAGTAATAATACGCATAATTCCCCGCAACCATTTCTCGGAGCAATAATAGGTCTTCCATGTTAAGTTTTGCAATGAATCGAACTTTAGATGAGTTATCAATCCTAAAACAATAAGATAATCGATAAAACAAGAGGAAACAAACAGCTTCTAGCCATGTTAAAGACACATAAGAACCTATAATTGCAAATAATCAATAAGTTAGACGCAAGAACATATTCATCAGGCCAACAACAAATGAGTAACAATATGCATAATTCCCCGTAACCATTAATCGGAGCAATATTAGATCTTCCAATGTTAAGTTTTCAACTAAATTGAACTATTGATGGGATATCAATCCCACAACAAAGAAATAATCAATAAAATTAACTGCTTCTAGTCATGTTAAAGACGCATAAGAACCTATTATTTGCGCAAATAAATACATAGCATTTTTTGCCAAAAGCGAGCCGATTAACCAAATTCCAAGTAGCTCTACATCATTCATGGACTACAAGCATACAAAACAACATCAGCTACAACAAAAACAACCGAAAAAAGGGGGTTTCAAGTAGTCTTACTCCTCTCTAACTAGCCTTGACCTTGTCGTCCCCCACAACCGAAAGTATCGGCAAACTACTCAAGAACTCGTCAAGACCCTCAAAAAACCCAATGCCTTCAATATTATCCTCCTCCCCGTTTCCACCGCCATTCCCTTCGCTCCTCGCCGCCTCCTCCACATCATTAGTACTGAACTCCACATTCAAATCCAATTTCCCCAAATCCTTCGCCACCTTCGCCGATTGCTTCTTCCCGGTATTTGCCACCAAGTTCTTATTAGCATCAGCACTCAATGCATGCACAATCACTACCTCTCCCTCTCGCGCCAGCGTCACCGTCCTCTTCGGTGGCCGCCCGACCAGACCCTTACCCTTCACATTCTTAGCTTTCTTCTTGTTGCTACCTCCATCTCTCCATTCACCATCATTCGAGTCATCACTCGGATCGGAAATGTCTATGAACACATCATTGTCATCATGATATACCGGTTTCGGCGCCGCAAAGGGAGTCTTTCGGGGCCTCCCGGGGCCTCTTTTGCCCGAAGGGATGCTCCGGCTCGCCGGAGGCTTTCCGTCCCCTTGAAGAGGGCAAGCAAACATGCCCGAAATGGGACTCCAATTAGCTGACCCACCGGTGGCTTTAGCATTCCCCGAAAACCCTAATGGGAAAAATCCCCAACTGCAAAAGTACGAATTTTTACCGTCCTCCACCGGCGGCGACGGAATCACCGCCGCGTGGAAGGCTCTCCGGCAGTTCTGGCACCGCAGCGTGCACTCTTCATAGACTTTCGGGTACTCGGAGAGAACATAACAGTCCGGACCCGCCGCCCAGAAACTCGGTGGCTCCGAGTCAGGCTCAGCTGACCGAATCGGCCGTACCTCGGCCTCCGGAGCTCGAATCGGGCGATTCTCAACCTCGGGGTCTCGAATCGGGCGGTTCTCAACCTCGGGAGTGCGACTCGGCCTGGCCGGGCGGGTCGACTCGGTTAAACTCGGTCCCTCGTCGTCCGCCGCAGTGCCGTCCTTGTTCCTAGGGCTCCGCCTCACCGGCGTCGGCGTCTGGGGCTGAGGCTGTCGGCTCGGCGTCTGCGGCGGCCGCTGCTGGCTGGGCGCCTCCGCCTGCTGATTCGCCGTCTGCGGCGGCGGAGGCTGAGGCTGTCCCAGCTGTCCGAGTTGGCCGAGTTGGCTCAGCTGGAGCTGGTTGTCGTAGAGCAGCTTCTTCGACGAGTTGGAGAGCACCGACCAGGCCTCGTAGACGAGCTTGAGCGCCTGATCGGCGAAGGCGAGCCGAGTCCGGACCGGGTTGATGAGCAGAGCGAGTTTCCGGTACTGAGTCGCGATGAGCTCCGGGTCCTGAGTGAACCGGTTCAGCTGGAGCACAGCGTACCAGTCCGGCTGGTTGTTTACCAGCGAATCGCCGGCGAGGAGCGTGTCGGCCACGGCCAGAACCTGACTCGAGCCCTCGTATCTCGGGTCGGACTCACGCGCGCGGATCGCAAACGTGCGCGTCCCGTGCAGGTCACGCGCCGCCAGAAGCTTGGCGGCGATGGTGAGCCACCGCTCCGCCTCAGCCACTCCACTGCCACTCCCACTCTCCATTTACTCTGTTTTTGTTTCACTTTCTCTCTCTAGAAAACAAAACAAAAATCGCTGTTTCTCTCTCTAACCGCACCTTTATTGGCTCCAAAGCAAAAAGAGAGTTGAAAATGGCTTGGTGTTTTTTTCATGGACCGAAGAGGACCCACTGTTTCCAGAAAATTACATCAAATACCCTATCTCCAGAGTAGCAGTATCGGCAGATGATGGAGGGTATCTGAGTCATTTCCTCAACGTGATCTGTCTCATAGTTTCACAGAAGTACGTGAACTGTTTTACGGACACAGTTTGGGTTGCTGTTCTTTTGAAAAGACAGAAAAGGACTCATATGTGACGTAATTACAGATTCAAGACATTATATTGGTGATTTCTTGAGGGCTAGTTGGTCATTTCATAAATACATCACGGTCATTTATACACGTGTGTGAATGTTCGGGAGGGTAAATAAGTCATTTCTTAAAGTGGTCTGTTTCACTGAAGTACTTCACTATATTACTGATGCAGTTTGGGTCAGTGTTAAGAAGACGTAAAAGGACTTGGAGTTTAGGAAATTTACAGTGTTTATGAGGCAAGGTATTGGAGATAACATGAGGGCTAGTTGGTCATTTCAAACATAGGAAATTTATTGCTAGATTTACACACGTGTGTGAATGTTGTCACTCAAAAAAAATCTACAACCTAAGATATAAAGGCTACTTTGTGGTAAGGTCAAATTTGTTAGGTTTCTTCATTAACTCAAAAACATTATTTTAAGAGGAAATTAGGAAAAAGAATGGTTTCTTTTTGTTTGCTCAAATTATTGATTTTTATACAATAGCATTAATTGGGGCCTAAATTATAGAGCAGTAGAGCACTGGTTGGTGCATTTTAATTTTGAGTAAATTATGTCTAAGTTAATGGGATGTGAAATTACAATGGGCCAAGATTATGACATGTTTTATAAGTTAATACTATGTATAGGATGACAATATCGATAATGACTCGTGACACGATTTGAACATGACATAAATTTAAGTAGATTTTTGTTTAGCTTAATTGGATTTGTGTCAGTTTTGAGTTGAATTACTCAACATGTTTTATAATTGGGTCTTGTAACTCATTAATTAATGGATCAAAATGTAAATTTCCTTACGTAAAAAAATAACTCATATATATTAAACGGTCAAATGTATCTGTTCATGTCATATAAATATCAATATGTTCATTTAACCACGTCGAGTCGGATCATGAAATTTTAAATCTAATTATTTAAATGTGCTAGACATGTCATATTGCGTCAATCTGCTTTTTAATGTATTGTGTAACTCAATATGATTAATAATCATGTCGGGCTCAAGTTGACTCATTTAACAAAATACTAAATATTCAACACTAAACAACTTGAACCCCTAATTCAGGGCCCAAAAAAAATCATATACAGGAGTTACTATATACACTTTGTTTTGGGACAAAATGAGAGAATACACTTGAAAGTTGTTGAATTTAGAGTGTGTGTCATGTTCGTGAGTTGATCTGAAAGTCAACTATATATGTGTTGCGCGACTCAACAAGAACGCAATATGTAGGGGACCTATGTAGTTGTATTATAATCAGAAAAAACACATTTAATATGAAAGGTGTAAGTTGTGTGTTACAGAAAAGGTAATTGTCCATCCTTCGGGTTAGTTTTCCTTCACTCCCTCCGCTGCAAGTAGGGAATCTGAAAGCATTAATAAACACAAGGAATTCAAATAACAGCAATAAACCGGTTTGATTCAAACCTTCTCCTTTTACTAATGTTTTGTCTGTTATACTAAAAAAGCACTACATAAGAGTATGATATTCCATTCGTCTCAAAATGGGATGTCTCAAAATGAGTGTTCTTGTATCTTGTTTCTAAAGAAACTATCTCGTGTCTTGTGTTTCTAATAAGTTATTTAATAGGCATGCTACAAACTACATCGTATACCTAATGGACTGGTATAGATCCATCATATCCGGAAGCTTCTAAATTTCTTCTATTTACTAGATTACTAGAATTGAAAATGGAACCCCCTAAGAATTTCTCATCTATATTGTTGCACATTCCTAATTAAACCACTTTAACCAATTTCCTATGTTTTATCTTCAATTGAGTCTATCCAACTCTTTCTCAAACAATCTCATTCTCATCGCGTCTTTTGGCTTTCCAGTCTCTTTGAAACCCAACATTCAATGTAATTTACAATGAAGCTAACCCAACAACTTTCTTTCCGCCATTTCTACTTCTAACATCCTTTCCAATCTGTCCTTTTTACTCGGCCTAAAATAATCATTTTTAGTAAATTCCTTATAGCACAATTAAACCCCTACTCGTTAAAATTGCACTTCACATCATATCACATACTTAAATTGACCGTCAGATTTCAGAAAACAAATAAGTATCAAAAAGAGATGCAATATTGCAATGTGGTTTAGTACCTTTACTGGGTATATTTCTTTGAGGGATTAGAGGAACTGAAGCTGGCCACCATGGAAGCGCCAATGGAAAGAAATCTTGAAACCCCCATCATCCACTCACTAAACTCATCTACCACTCTCCATCTTCTTCTCCGCATATTGCATTGGACAATCCATTTTCGGCAACCCAAATACACTATGTCCCCGTCATATGGGTGGAAAGCTAGAAGCCGAGTATCATAGCATGATTCGCTATTTGCATATTTATCAAGCCAAGGATCATCCGAAATTGAAGTCAATTGGTTAAAGAAAACGTTGTGCTCCATCAACCATTTGTCATCCTTAAGCACATAGACGCCAAACCTTTTTCCCTCGGGACGATTTCTATCAGCCACTTTTTTGCTTCCAAAAATGACTGCACGCAAGAGACCTTGGCACACTCCAAACTTTTGGATGAAATAGTTTCTATCGGGAGTGAGATCAAACGGCCTAGGAATCATCCTGCACGTATTGTCCCATGGATTAAACGCATAAAACACGGAACTCTCCCTCCAATAAACAATGCCATTACAGACCACAATCCTATTAAAATAGGGCATCCATTTGGTGCAAGCATCCGGCGGGCGCTGCAAAACAGATAAAGTCCACACACCGGTCTCCGACGAGAAGACTTCAACCTCAACCCCTTGTCCAACTTCAGCTGTGGCAGGAACACACACCAACCTGAACCTGTACCCGGGATTGAATTTGAAATCAGCATTGACCTCGCCTTGTCCTTCGTAGGTTAACCCGGCTCGAATCTCTCCTCTATTTGTGCCGGAGAAGCTCCTCGCCTTGTGGCTGCACAGAGGTGGAGGTGGAAGAGACAGCCACTGCTTGGTAACAATGTTGCAAATAAAGTAAACACTGTGATTGTACAAGCTAGGGCAACAAACCAGCAAGCCATTGGAGGAAGCCAGAACACAGATTCGGTCCGGTTCCTCACAGGGAAGGAACCGCAGAGAGAGACCGCCATTGCTCATCGATCTGAAGAAGGCTCGATTCTTGTGCAAAGTCAAAAATTCATAGGATACTGATACACGATCCGTATTGTTAGCTGAAAAATTCGGTGTGTGATCCATTTTGTTCACGAGGCAAAACGGAAGCTTCCGCTTCCGCTCGTATTTGCGACGCATGAATCGGTCGACAAAATAGGGATCGGAGTTTGGGTTTATGAGATCTAACCAGCGCTTGCACACGCACTTGCATCGAGTTGCAGATTTGCTGCAAGGTAGACGATGAAGGATCTCCACTAGTATTTCGTCGTCCAAACGCTCGATCGGAGACGAAGAATTCGAATACCTAGGATTTGGATCTGAATTTGATGATGAATCTGCGAATTTGAGTATTTTGCGAGACCCTGCCGGATCCGGGAGGCCACTGCGATCGCCGGCGGCGACCTCATCGGAGCAAACCACCATTGCACCGATCTGCTTCTGTTCCGTTCGCTCACTTGGTTTCATAATATATGTACCAAAGTGATAAAAACCAGCAGCTTTTTGTTTTTCTTGAATAGTTTTGATTGATGGTGAAGCATGAGCTGATGAATCTCAACCACTAATCACTTCACAATTTTAGAATAAAATGTGTATTTCAAT
>JAYMTF010003439.1:0-15210 GCA_036897485.1 Pelargonium nanum | reverse complement strand
TGTGTCATCCTCTAATGCCTTCTCACCAAGTTTAACATACATAGTATGGATTTTTGTGACATCATCAATTTTAATCATCAAACTTGTTATGCACGAATACTTTCACAAGTCCTTTATATTTATGAATGTTTTTAACCGGAACATTCTGAATATAATTGTACAATAAAGTTAAAAAGGTAAACAATGCTCCCCAATAATTTTCAATACATTTTAGGAAGTTTATCTAGTTTGAAAACACCATAAGTATGAATTCACTGTTCACCTTATAAGTATCGTTTTTTTATAATAAAAAACAAAAAGCAAAAAAAGTACCTTCACGTTCTGATATATTTTTCTTCATTACTAATTTGGTCGTCAGACATGCCTTCAAAAGATCTGTTCTTTCATGGTAATTTGTGCAGGTATACGTGAAAAGGATAGTGAAAAGACAAGAGCTTAACTCGTGCAACACCATTCAATGTTGTTTTTGGGAAACACGGTGTGACTTATTGATGGATCCACATAAGAACGTAGAAATGATCCCATATATCCTAGTATGAAGGGCAAAAGAAATAACTATTGATGCTATAAAAAATCATAAATTAAATGGACAGATGACGATGCGACATGTGGTCTCCAAATCGCCACCTCAACACGTGAAAAATTCTAAGAGTGTATAAAGGCACCAAACAAATTAGACACCCGACACCCACCACCCAAAAGTTCTTCCAACGAGACCCAAAATTAAATGCGCTCTAAGGGGAATCACTCAAAACTCTCACTTAAAGAGCCCAAAGGGACTGTCAAGTGGGGTATTGTCTCGCCTCAAACCCCGACATCAAGCAACTCTTCAAAACCACCCAAGAAACGAGTCACCACTAGCGAAGGAAGAAAGGTGTTCATGTTTCTAGGTGCTTTTAGGTGACTTTAATTCTCTTTGGTTGTGGGTTGTTGTTTCATTATTTTCTCTTCTTTCAATGGAGTTTCATCACTCCTCATATCGTGTATGTACTTTTTAATTTTTCCTTTTTGGAAATATTCAATGAAAAGTACTTAATTGCTGATAAAAAAAAAAACTCTCCATGTTGCACTCTTAGGCTAAAACCGAATCTTGCGAAGCCCCTGCACGCCAAGAGGCACATCTAACTAGCAAAACGAGACACTTAACCGTGTTTTAAAAGGTAAGTTTACACTTCATACATTCAGAGAGCCACACAAACTCGATCACACATCTAAGCAATCCATATAAATCCAACCACACAACTAGCAAGCCAAACTAACTTTGTATGCAACGAGTCATGCAAAATTGACCTCGTGCCTAGCAAGCCATGCAAACCCGACCATGTGTCCAGCAAGCCATGCATGACCGAACTTGCGTACATCAAGGTTGTGGACTTGAGCTTCATGTGCGAGGCCTCCTAAAGTGCTTTTCATCCATCTCTCTCACTCCCAAATTGTGAAATCCATGTGACAGATGTCCTCCACACATGTATTTCGAGGCCACCAAGACCCCGAGGTTACTGGGTCCCCAAAAAACATCATTATAGTACTTAATCACTTCAAGGGACCAACGAGGCCCCTCACCTTCGAAACTCAGGAAAGAGTTAAATTAGAAAGCTAACACGCAGAAGATAAGTTCACACTCGGTGCGCAACCGATGCCTTAGAAATGTTTTCATAGTCACCAATACGTCGTCGAAGTTATGATGAGAACCTAGAACGCTACCCAAAGCAGTATGCAATACTAGTGGATCATCTCCATCCCATGATACTTTAAGGATATACATACGTTTTTAATCTCATTTGACAACTACAAACTGTCTCCCTATAAGCTATAAACTCAAGCTCACGATGGGCCGAGTATCCTCACTAACCAATCCTACATTGTCACATTGTCAATCTTGGTTTGTGTTTTTACCTAATAAAGGTATTGAGTCATCAAATAATATATTTTTGGTAAGTCCAAGTTATATTCACAAGGAATGATTTTAAACTACTGGCCTAGGTCGTTACTTAACATTTGGACAATTGAATGTAAGATGACTATTTCAAATCACTAACACAAATGTAGAAAAATAAACAAAATGCAAGATTAGAAATGATGAGATAAGTAGTATAAACTAGGGTTCACTACAAGAAAACTCACGATCTGTAACAGAAATTTTTGTCACAGATCTATTGATTTCAATCACAAAATGTAATTTGTGACAGAACTATGACAAAATGATTTATGTCATTGTTTGGATTGTCACAAATGGTAAAGGCATACATTTTCGTCACAAATGTGTGTATATATATAAAATATGAATTCTGTCACAATTCGTGACGGAAAATTTTATCTCACAGATTTCCGTCACAGTTTGCAACTTTTCTTATAGTAATATGCAAACTAATTAATAAAAAAATTTCTTGCAGTGACTATACAAACTAATTAATGAATGCAATTACGTGAGAATTGATACTATGACGTAAGAGATTCAGTAAACTGTCCTTTACCCAACCAACATACAAGTTTTTACTACCCTAACTTCTAATCAATCCCTTGAATTAGAAACTAGTAGAACATTAAACTAAATCCATTTCCTTGCGTTAGAGATAATTACTATTTCTATTGAATATTCCAAGTTAAAAGATATATAGAAGAGTTGGTAAATGTTTTCAATCCTAAACTGGAGCCAACGTTATACATCTTAAATCCCTTTTGATCATGAATGTTGATGCATATCTTAAGAATATGATCATTCAAGTAAATCAGAGTTCATTTGACTATGAATTGTTGATTGCAAGATACATGCATGCACGGGCGTGCACAAATTAGTCTAAGAAATCATATATAAAATATTCAAATGAACTTTTTTACTCTTATCTATAAATTCTAATTGTCAGGGTGGACATTTCTTGCAAAATTCAATAATGAATGGAATTGAAGAGACTGACAATGTGGATATTATCAGATATCATATAAAAGCATCAACAGCAATTGGTAGATAGGAGCAGGTTTTCCAGAATTTAATTTTAATATTTCTTATTCTTAATAGAATAAGAAATATCAGTAAATAAAGTTACATCGGGCTTGGCAGGTTGACGAAAACTATATCTTGAAATCAATAAAGTCTGCTTCCCATTTTGATAGTATAATATAAAACCAACCCCATAATGTAATCATTCAATCACATTTATGGTAATTGTTAATGTCATGTGCATCACATATGCGCAATTAAATGTATGGAGATGCTTGAAACTTGAAAGTATCATCATTTAAATACGAGGTCTTTAGATAATACTACTAATTATAAGAAAGTATCATCATTAGTTTATGAGATTCTCTCCCATAGTATAAATCACTAAAAATATAGTTATTTCTCTCCAAAAGAAAATATTAGTTCACTATCAAAGTAAGTATTATGTTCCTCTAAATAAAGTATTATGTTTCATTTATATTTTTGGCACAGAATAAGTTTTTTATATGTTTTTTAAGAAGTTAGCTAGATATTAATTAATTATATATAATATCGATCTTTATAATAAATTATTAGTATTATTATATCCATTGCAAAATAAGTGTCTGTTGGATATTTCATCTTCTATTATCATGCACATCTTTTATAGAAACTTGAGAAACACTAATTAGTTTATTTTTATGGACGAAAATACTAATAATTTATTAATTCAGATTGAACAATAAACACAGAAAATATAAAATTGGGAGTTTGAAAACCAATCCACCCAGACAAACCTGACAAAGAAGTCGATGACCTAACTAACTTGTGGGACACTCGGTTCGCAGACCAACGCGCAAACGAAAACTCAACACTACCAAATTGAGGCACAATAACTAAAACATCCCTAAAAATCAAGTCGAAGGCACTGTAGTCCTCCCCATCAGCCTGAATAAGCAAGGTGAAGGTACTGGATTTCTCCCCTCTACATGAAGAGCGTGAACAATTGAAAACGATTGAACATGAAATTTAAGACGATCGTCTGAAAGTTGTTGCCGACTGCCCCTCGCCACCACCGAGTCTGCCATCAGATTTGGTAACAAAATCAAATATTTATCCGATGGCTCCAATTGAACCACCATCTTTCAAGCCTCATTCGTCTTCTCTGCAATCGCTATCAATCTCCAATTGCTTTACACATACCAATCGAAAAAACTCACCATGAATCTATGCCGTCGTTACACAAACCTAACAATACCTTAACTTGCTATCAATCAACTCACTATCTAAATGAGAAATACCACAGTTAGATATCTGTTAACTTAAGAGACCGCCCCTGCTCTAAAAATCAAGCACAATCGTACAAAAATCTTAACCGACTATCAAAATGGCATAGGAAGAAAAAAACCTAAAGTTACTAGTTTATTTTAGTTTAGAAAAGAAAATTAGATTTTTTAGTGTAATTGATCCATAACTAAATTCACATAAAGAACAAAACATTTGTCTAGACATAGCCCATAGGTGTAGTTGAAATAAGATACTTACTTTGAAAAGGAACTGCGTATTAATTAACTTTACTTTGAGTAGTTGGTCTCGAACTCCTATGAGTTCATACATTAGTAAAAGACCAACAAAAAAAGTGGGGAATGTTAGTTGAGAAGACTTTTTTATAGGCATAAAATTTCAGTCATGTGATGGCTAATTGGTTTCTTAACCTTTGGTTTCAAACTATAGTCGTGTTGTTCTATATAAGAACACAACACCACCAGAATACACACAGCAGAAACCGATTTTCATTTTGCAGAATCACAAGAGAAAAGAAAAAATGGCAAGAGCTGACTTCTCCAAAGGAAACTTGGTGACTGTGCTGAGCATCGATGGCGGTGGCATCAAGGGCATCATTCCCGGCACCCTTCTTGCCGCTCTTGAATCCAAGCTTCAAGTATGTATACACACATTCTTTTCTAGATTCTTTTTTTGGGTCTAAAACATGAGTTTCTGAGCGAGCTCGTAAACTCGCAGTTAACATTTTTAAGCCGTTTTTTCATGCCCAAACTAATCCTCGTTAGAGGGTACGTCACAGTTAAAACTCACCCTCTCCCTAAAGATGTGTTCATTGAACCGGGGATGACAATGATAGGCCGCTACCTATGCCATCCCCTCAAAGTCTAATATATACATACGAAGAACACATTAATATACATCAAATTTGCCTATGCCCAACAGTGAAACTGTAGGCTGCTACCTAATCCATCCTCTGAAAGCCTAACATATACATACGGAGAACACATTGATATACATCAAATTTGCCTATGCCCAACAGTGAAACTGTCTAGCTACTACAACTGCTAGGTCTTGTGATGTATGCCTTTATTTTTACAAATTTCTGCCCATTTTTTCTATATGTATGCAAGAGAGCCTATATTATGGAGTAAGTTTTTAAAATCGTTCATCTAGAAAATAGTCTAAAAATCGAATAAAAATTGTCCATATACACTATTATCTCATAATTTTATTTAAGTGAATTAGATTTATTATCAATGAATAGATAAAATTGCCCAATCTGATGCTGGCTCCGCCACTAGGTGTGTGGAGTGGAGATCGAACGAAACCGTTTTTTCTACTCACGCAGTCTGTATTCTTTCCTTGATTTTAATTTAAGCTAATTATTATTGTTATGTTGATGAATCAGGATCTAGATGGTGTCGATGCAAGACTTGCAGATTACTTCGACATAATCGCCGGAACAAGCACCGGAGGGCTCGTGACCGCCATGCTCGCAGCTCCAAACAAAGACCAGAGACCCATGTATGCTGCCAAGGACATTAACACCTTCTATTTGGAGAACTGTCCCAAGATCTTCCCTCAGAAAGGGAAGGGCCTGCTCGGTTCGACGGCGAGCATGTTGACGATGATGATGGGACCCAAGTACGACGGGAAGTATCTGCGGACTCTGCTGAACCAGCAATTGGGAGATCTCACCATTAAAGAGACCCTCACGAATGTTGTGATACCAGCTTACGACATCAAGCTTGTCCAACCGGTCATCTTTTCTACTTCTGAGGGAGAAGCTAATCCGTTGAAGAATGCTCGGCTCGCCGACGTTTGCATCAGCACCTCCGCGGCTCCCACCTTCCTTCCGGCTTACAGTTTTCAGACTCAAAATGACTTGAACGGAGAGAAGCGCACTTTCGAACTCATTGATGGAGGGGTTGCTGCAAATAATCCAGTATGTAATTGTAATTACTCTTATTCGTTATAGTCGAAAGAATGTGAAGTTTGTTACCACTTATATACACGTTGGACTTTTCACCTGTCAGCATAAATTTTTGGGTTTGAGTCAAGTATAACATGATATTTGAGCTGATTTGTTTCGAGTCTAGTAACCCATCTTTGTTTCCTCCTTGGTTTTCGAGTTGTTGGCATAAAATATAATGATTTTACCGGTTTACTCAACCCGACCAACTTCGAGTTGGGTTAGGGTCCTCCTTGGTTTTCTGGTTGTTAGCAAAAAATACAATGATTTACGGTTTTACTCAACCCGACCGACTTCGTGTCGGGTTAGTTGAGTTAGGGTCGGGTGTCATATACCAATTAGGTTCGGTCCAACAAATTTCAGTTTGGGTTAGAGTCGGGTGTCAGGTATCAATTAGGTTTAGGTCCTACGGGTTTACTCGACCCGACCAACTTCGGGTTGAGCTAGGGTCGAGTGTCGGATACCAATCAGGTTCGAGTCCAACCAGCTTCGAGTGTCAAATACCAATCAAGTACGGGCGGGTCTAACCAACTTCGTGTTGGGTTAGGGTCTGATACCAATCAAGTTTGGGTCTAAATTGTAGTAAATGTATCTCACATTGGGTTTAAGTCAAGATTAACATTACTATCGAATTAACACTCACTCTTGTTGCTGATGAGGCGGCGACACCTCATCCTCGTTAAAAGAAACCCCAAATACAATCTTAGCCTAAGCCACTCATATTCCTTTTTCTCATGTATATGCAGACACTTATGGCTATAAGCCACGCTTCAAAGGAGATGGTGAAGCTCAAGGGAACGCCAATGGATTGCGAGAAGTTGCTAGTGATATCGCTTGGAACCGGCGACGCCAAGCATGAAGAGAAGTACACCGCAGCCACGGCCTCCAAATGGGGTCTGATCAGTTGGGTTTTTGGCGACGGTTCCATGCCATTGCTCAACATTTGTGGCAATGCAAGCGCTGACTTGGTGGATTACTATGTCTCCATCCTCTTCCATCAAAACAATTCCAAAGAAAACTACCTCCGCATTCAGGTACCCAACCCTCCTCGTTTCGTCTTTGTAGCTTCACTATCGAGGTGATGCTCATTTATTTGTTGTTGGGTGCTCGTATACTGCAGGAGGATACGCTGGTTGGTAACGAAGCTTACATGGATATTGCAACGCCAGAGAACCTCCAGAGGCTTGTGCAGATCGGAGAGGAGCTCTTGAAGAAGAATGTATCGAGGGGGGACACCGAAACCGGAAAGTACAAACCAATCGAGGGAGGAGAGACCAACGAAGAAGCTCTTGCCCGATTCGCCAAGCTGCTATCTGAAGAACGTAAAGCCAGACTACAAAACACGAACCCCCAGTGAAGCTGAATTAATGTGATTACTACTAGTTTCATCAAATATAATTATTGTATCCATTCTTCATGATTCTGATCAAGAAGAAGTTTAATTGCACATTAAATAATGTTTTTATCAAGAAATTGCTACTTCGAAATTTAGAAAACTCATAGATTTGACTGGGAGAAGATTTCAAAGCAAGGAATTTGCTTAAAAAAGCATCTAATCCTGCGGCACCAATGGCCAACACAGCCAACAGAAACGACATATTTGTTCACAGAAACCCGGTAAGAACCAAGCATCTCTAGGAAACTCAAATCACTAAATAATTCACTATATACAACCAGACAGCAACTATAATGGTATTGTATACTAGGAAACATTGATTGGAACACTCACCCAACCAGCTCCATTCTTGGACAACAAATTACACCCATAAATTACCAACCCAATGAGCCATTGTACACCAAATGAATAAGCTTCCCTAAACAGATTTATGCAAAAGAAAAGAGCAGAGTCGATGGAGCTGCGCGATGAAACCAGTCAGACTCGGAGCTCCGGTTACAAACAAAGAGTATCTGAAGAAGGGAGTGATGCTTTGCTGGAGGCTAAGATGGCTGAGCTGGTCAAGACCAAGGAGGAGCTTAAGATAGCTAAGGACAGTGCCATGCAGTCATGGTTAGACTCCAGGCCGATGATCGACAAGCTTGAAAGGCTGCAATCGCGCCTTGCGAGTGCTAAGAACAGATCCTCTATGTCTAATATTGTTGTCGCGGAACTTGAATCAGAGCTCGAGACCATCATCGCAAGCATCAAGTCGAGGAAGGAAGAGGAACAGAAGGCCGCAGAGATGGTAAATGAAACAACTCAGGCTATGGATCAAGCACGGGAAGAGATAGAAATGACGAAGCAGAGTGCAGATGAGGAACGTCGAGCAAGATTGAAACTGAAACAAGTCCTTCGGCTTAAGAAGCAGACTCTTAGAACACTGCAGCTCACACTCCGAGCTGTGAGGATGGAATCAGAAGCGTATGAAGCATCCGCGGCAAAAGCACTTCACCACATCAATTGTGCAGAAACTGATGATACCAGTTTCGAATTCACTCGAGAGGAAAATGCACAAAATCATGACAATAACACTGTCCAACTGACTCACGAAGATTACCATGCCTTGCAAAGAAAAGCAAAAGAAGAGACATCGCTGGCTAAATGGCGAGTCTCAGTTTCCATGGAACAGAAGCTAGCAGCAGAGGAAAGCCGAAATTCAGCTTTAGCTAGATTAAAAGAAGTGCAAACTGCAAGCAGATCGAGGAGGATAAGAACAAAAGAGGAAATTATAGATGAAGGAGCACATGCACAAAGAGAAGCTGAAAACGAAGATTCAAGTATTGGAGTGCAAGAAGCCCAAGCAACCCAAGTCAACAGCAAGAGCACTAATTTCCCTAAAGCTAAAGCCATACATACAGCTAATAAGTCTGATCGAGAGACACCACGACAACTCAGAGGATCAAATCGCAAAAACAGAAGGATGGTTAAGAAAAAGAAACCGTATATTTTACACCAACTTGACTGTCTTCTACTAAGCATAAAACGATTGTTCAAATGAACACATCGTCTATGGAGGGTCAATGTTCCGGTGTCAGAGAGGAAGGAGCTGAAGTTAAAACAGAGAGCCAGTTCTCTCCAAAGCTTGATCTAAGCAAATGCCAAGTCATATCATGAGAATCCATGAAAAATAGTTCAGAAGTGCCAACGGTATGAACAATAAATGGATAATCAAGCAACAAAAAATAAATTATATGTCAAATAAGTTTGTATTCTGTGAAACATAAATTCTAGATAATAAAAAAATATATAAATCCAGTTTCGGCCAGCCATAAAGTGCCCCAACTCTAGTAAGTTTGATGAAAATATGGAACAAAATTTTGGTTTGAAGCTTGCCTTGATTTGTCATCTCCACAAATTTGGCTCAATCTTTTCTTTTTGTTTCCAACAAAACCTGCCATAATAAACACCAGCCAAAATCTTGACTTTTATCCATGTATCTCACTCATCAGAAGTTCAAAACAAGTGACAAATCATAGAGCAAAAATTGCAAGAGTAAAATACAACAAGAAGTAAACTATTAGCAACGGATCTTATTTTGACTAGAGATATGGCAACAATATCAGTACCTGAAATTTCCTAAGACAGTCAGAGAGTATTTTTGGATAGCATGAACCATAATATAGTATGTGCATATGAAATCAAAAATTGATCCTCCCAACAGATGGGCAGCCTGTATTTCAGAATATCAATGTGAAGTCAAAACTCATATTCAAATAATCATGAAACATATCCCCATTGAAAGGTGTAAACATACCAAGAAAGAGCACAAACTCTAATTAAACATTCTAGAGTATGCCTTTTTCTCCAAGTCACGCCTATCAGCAATCTGTAATCATTTTAACTCGTCAAAACCACAGCCTGGAGGGCTAAAAATGATGCTTCTATCCAGAATAGTAGGTAACTGTTACTGACCTTCTTCCTTGTAGCAGCAAGCTCTTTCTTAATTCCTCCTAAGGAAAAAGAAAAAAGAAAAAAGATCCCGAGGTTATACACTATTCATTTCTAGCAATGTTCAAGCACATTGTTTAACTTTGACCGCAGTTATTAACTTCCCATCAGGAATTGAAATCTAAAAACATTATGGTTTAATCTTTTGAAGAGAAAGAGCACATATAGTATTCCAGTAGCAAAATAAGTTACATTTAGCAAATTTTTGGGGGAAGGAAAAAAATGAATAAGTGAAATCTTGCAATGCAGACACTGGCTCATATCCCCATCAACACCCAGAATTCTAATTATATAGCATATGTCAAACCATCACTTTCATAAGATTATTTTCCCCCCTTTTAGTTTGAGACAAAAATGTCAACATTAAATGCCACTAACCATCATCAGGCTCCAGCTCCAGCGCTTTCTTGAAGCTTTCAACTGCATTATCTATGTCATGAAGTGCCATGTATGCCTGAAAGCAGCCAAACAATATACAGATTCAAACAACACTACACACTTTATGAGTTTTTCAGTCGTTGATAACTTGTGATACGCACGAGAAGAGAAATTATAAAATGTTTGCATTGCAAATATAATCAAAACCGCTCAATCACTTCATAGTTAGTTCATGTGCTATTTTAAGCAAGCTTCCAACCTGGCCTTGGCGAAACAAAGCTTTCACGTTATCTTCTTCATCACGCAATGCAAAGTCAGTGTCCAACAATGCTCCTTTTATGTCTCCTAACTTCAATTTACAGGCCTGAAGCAAACATGTAAGTACCAGTGTTAGATAAAGGGAAATCTAAAATGTGTGATAGAATGAACTCAGAAAATAGTGACAATTCAGATAAGGAACAGTGAATTATAAAATATACTACAGCAGACATCATATTCAATCAACAAAGTAATGGGACAAATTTCACTTCTTAATGGAAAAAAGAATACGAATAAAGAGCATATAAATAGGAGACTATTAAAGTCAAAATGTTATCAATGGACTGAAGAATTCATCCTCTTTACTAAATGAACTCTTACAGAGCTATTTGTAAAAATCTGAGATTTTGTCTTCCGCAGAGATGAGCTCTTCTCTGCAAAATCACAGCAGATGAATAATTAGATAAGCCACAGGCTGGTCACCAAAAGCATTCAGCCTTCAATACTACAAGGCAAAAAAGGTTACACCTTCATCTATATTGTCCTTCTCCCAGCATACATCCAAGTATCTCAAAGCTTTACGGTACTTTCGAAGAGCCATCTTGTAGTCTTGCTTCTGCATGTTGGAGCACCAGAGGGTGAGATGGATAAACATTAAGAAAAGAGGAAACCCAAAATTCTTTTTAATTTATTCAAGACTAAAAATCTATGGCATGAATCACATTGAAGGCATAAAAAATGACATTTGTACAGTTAAACATATAACATATGTTTTTTTAATATTTTCTTCTAGCAAATAGAAAAACAAAGTAGTCACAAATGTCAGGAAATATTATCCTTGTGCCTGCTACCTTAAACTGCTCATTTCCAAATGCTTTGACGACGTCTACCGCTTTCATCCACCAAGTGATTTCTTCAGGTTTAACATCCAGGTCAAGTGGCCAATCCGGATAAGTATCACCATCTTTGAAGAAGTTGGATGTGCCATCATCTTCTCCTTCTGGAATTTCACCACAACCCACAATTATAACATCTTGTGTGGGATAGTCACCCTCTTTAGTAGTAACATGCTCAATAGAACGAACCACACCCATTCCCTTTACTACCCTCCCAAACACCACGTGTTTTCCTTCTAGATGAGAAGTTCGAGTAGTAGTAATAAAGAACTGTGAGCCATTGGTGTCTGGACCAGAATTAGCCATTGCTAACATTCCTTTTCTTTCATGCTTTACTTCAAAATTTTCATCTTCAAATTTCAAACCATAAATGGACTCTCCTCCAGTTCCATCCCCAGCAGATATATCACCACTTTGTATCATAAAACCTTTGATAATGCGATGAAAACGAACACCCTGAGATGAATATTGAGCTAACATTAACAAGTTGAAATAAAAATCAAAATAATACCACAGGGACGGCATTAGTAAGATAGCCATATGTAAAAGTTAGAACATTTTTCCCGAACCTAGCTTCAGTTAATAGTTTCACCATTTCAGAATATCAGGTTGTTCATTTAAAACACAACTATAGGTGTGAACTATGTGTGACATAAATACATAGTTCTCTTTGCCCCCAACATTCTCGTGGGAATCGAAAGTAAAATAGAGCTGAAAAGAAATTTATACTAGAGTATGAGTCTTAAAGAGGATCAAATTTAAATTTGTAGTTTTTCATATTCCTACTGTTTTCTTCCCCAAACAATAAATTTTTGAAAAGAATATTCGTTACCCATTCACAATATCTGAAAAAACAAATGATGCCTTCCAAATTCAAGAACAAAAGAACCCTATATCTGCGTAATAAAGGTCTCAAGTCATTGAATATGTCCAGCACCATAGAGGAAAGATGTTTACCACCTCAACACAAGAATGATAAAATCCATTGTGAATGCTTGTCCATAGACAGATAGAAGCTCAATTAATCATTGCACTACCATTGTGTGGTCAGTAATGTCTTACACTAAAAGCAGTTGCATACTCTACTGACAGTGTTTGAATGCATTTAGACCACTAAAGGTGTTGAGATAATATATAAAGCGCCTGTCACAGTAGTAATTGTATGAACAGATGCCAATCATCAAAGTTTGGCAGCATATTGTATGTACCAAAGTTATCTGACAGCCAATACTGTTTTTCGTATTCTACATAATTCAGCAGAACTCTGCATGATACTTCATCTCTTAGAGTTATTGATATCAAACATTGAATCTGACATCAAGCCATATTAAAACAAGTAAGCCAGATGATGACATCCTCGTCACTTAATATACCAGTATTATACTTGTACACATGCAGCAAATGGACAACACTCTAAACTCTGAAGCATTTAAAATGTGCACTTTAAATAACTATTTTTTGAAATTTTTTAAATTGAAATTGGACCTTTTAACAACTTTTACAGTAAGCTTCCCAATTAGTTTGCTATTTAGCTAGACAGTCTGTGAAAAATGAAATTCTTAAGCACATAGAGATATGACTAATTGACTATGAAGATACTTTGCACAGAAGTCAAAACAAGGTCAAGTAGCAATCCATAACAAGGATATTCACACTATTTTGATTTTGGTACCAAGAACACTTCTTTTTAGCATATGATGCCACATTAAAACATGTAGCCGGCCAATGCAACACAAACCGCAACCACCTCACTAAATTTCATTCTTCTCAAGCAACATATCAAATAAACAAAGACAGAGATATATATGTTCAACATTAAGCTGCCTGCAAAACTACAGCTAAGCTATTAAAAAGCCAAACCGCACTTTACCATTCCAAATTTGTTCTTCTCAACATGATCAAACACGTAACAACATTTCCCCCAAATCAACACCAAAAAAAAAATCAAAACTCAGAAGAATCACTGATACAAACACAGCTAGCTCAAAGCGAAAACCATCGCAGATACTAACATCCACTTGCACACAGAGAATATGAACAAGAGGAAGAGTGAGAGAGTACTAGACGGACCTTGAAGTGGAGAGGAACACCAGTGTTTGGTGCAATGCCCTTCTCGCCGGTGCAAAGAGCCCTGAAATTCTCGGCGGTTTTGGGAACAACATCCTTGTAGAGCTCCACCACAATCCTCCCTTCAAGCTCTCCTCCTATGCTAATATCCAGAAAGCACCTCACCGTCGCCATATCCTCAGACCAGAGCAGAAGATGGAGCAAACCCTAATCCCGCTTTTATATTTTGAAAAACTCTCACAACTCACCACCTGCTGGCTACTGCACACAACCTATGCCGCTCACTGCTGTGTGTTGTGTATGCTGCACAATGCATTGCTGCTTGGAGTTGTTGTGAGCAGTTTCGCGTTCCGTTGTTTTGTTCTCTTGCGGAGCTTTGATCTTCTGCGGCTCAGACGTATGACTGGACGTCTAATCACCGCCGTTCATTTTTTGGTCACGCATTTTGATGTGCTGATTCTAAGGAGAGAGAGGGAGCATAAATTCCTTTATGAAAATGTTGGTTGACTGCTGAGCAGTGTCTCTGGTGCTTTGTCGCCAGCTGGCAGTTTCGTACGTAGCTGTCCGGCCAACAGTGGCTCAGAGCTAGTGTTGCAGGTGTACAGGATCATGCTTGTACCCAACTGTTTATTATCATTTCTGTTAATATCGTAATTAATGAATTAACTATACTACATAATTTAATTATTAGCTGTGCTTTTCGACATGTTCTAGAACTTTAGGTTTGAAAATGCATTGTCTACGACCTAGCGGTTTTTAATCAGATTATTTTGGCCATTTAAGTTGCTTGACCTTCGCTCAGTTTGAGTTTTGGATTGAGGCCTTGTTTGGTAACACTTCTCCGCGTGTAGAAGTAGTTGTCATCTCTTTTCACATTATGCCACGTCAAAAAATGGGCAGCACGAAAATTCTAATTAGTGTTTGATTTTCACTTACTTGTCAACTACTTTTCAAATTTAAGAGATAACCCATATAGACGGGAATTTTGGTGGTTGTGGACACTAAGTGTTGATAAGAGGCGATAAACTATTCTTATGGTAATTGTTTATTGTGGACGGGTGATGAGATCTCCAAAATTAAATTATTCCTATAACCTTTTGGGCCTTTGTGAGGGCCTTGTTTATTTGTACAATAGGAGTGGTGGACGACAGAGAGCAAGCAGCGTGTGTGCTTCTAGTCTGTCCATGTACCAAGGCCACAAAATGGGTGTGGAAATCAGGGGCAGATCCAGAAATTAATCTCAGTGGGTGCACAATATCATGAAACACTCACTTTCTAGTACATGCTTATTAGGATAATAATTTAAAATATAAGTTCATAACCTTGGATTTTTGATGTGTTTTTTTAAAATCAAATTCATCTTATTGTATTTTCGAATAATATTTTCTTTGATTATTGTCATAAATATAAAAAAGTACATACATATTATAGAATACTTTGTTTGTCTCATATTTATAGTTTCCAAAAGATACACAAAAGAAAGAAAGAAAAAAGAAGTAATATCCATAGGATAAGAAAATGTAAATTCTGTTATAATTGTAATATATAATAA
>JAYMTF010003438.1:0-15210 GCA_036897485.1 Pelargonium nanum | reverse complement strand
AGATCATGATATGGCATTGACTATATATAAGTGCCCTGAATTTATAATAATTAAAGCTGTCCCAAAGTATTAAGTTAGATCATGGGATCATTTTCTTTTCACTATTCTAAAAACAATCTAAAATGTGTGTGCAGCACTTTTGAGCTGCTGTTAGAAAATGTTATCATGTGATAACATGTGTTTTCTTTTTCCAATTCAATTCATGGTTCAGAACTGGTGAAGCTAGTTGAAAGAATGGTTAGGTCAGAGAATCACCGTTCACCAAATAGGCCCATATATCTTGTTGGAGAATCTCTTGGAGCGTGCCTTGCTTTAGCTATTGCTGCCAGTAGCCCTGATATTGATCTTATGCTTATCTTGGCCAACCCAGGTGAGAACCTCTCTTCTTCTAAATTGTCTTGATGGAGATTTAGAAATTTCGCGGTATCTTTCTTCCTATGGATTATTTCATTTCCTAGAAAATATCTCTTGTATAGCTTAGTTTCATTTGAAAAGACAATGCGCGCTCATAACCGTAGGGATGAGTCCACGGACTTCATTTGACCAAAATTTTGCCCCATGTGTAACATATTATCTAATGTATGCTCATTTTGCAGCTACTTCTTTCAATCAGTCTCTGCTTCAGCATCTATTACCTTTGCTGGAGGTCATGCCAGACCAGGCTCATCTAAGTCTTCCTTACGTGCTGAGCGTGATGACAGGTTTGCTTTCCTTGTTAATTATGTGTAAATCATGTACTCTGGCTTTGCTTGTTGATTCATATATAATTCTATCTACTTAAATTTTTATAACATGCAAATTTGGGCATGCTCCAAGAATGCCCAGTCTGCTAATTAGTACACTCTTGGTTATGGTTACTATTCAGATGCAGTTATAAGTAAGCATCGAGACATAACTTTGTTTCCATTCAAAACCCATATAATACAGCAATTCTACTTCATAAAAAAATAGGTGATTCTTTGGGGAAAGCTGTAGCTACTCTGAGCAAGGGACTTCCTCTGCAACAAACAGTTGGAAAGCTCTCAGAGGATCTTGCTGCAATTTCATCTTACCTCTCTGTAAGATTCAACTCTGATGTGAATATGATCATTAATGAAAATAAAGTATCTATGTAAGAAACTTGTCACTACGTCATTATCTAAACATTAAAGTTATGTCCACATCAGTAATATATGATTATGCTATCTTTTGCATTTTGTGTTCATACTTTTCTGCCTTGATGCTGTATTATAATATTGGTATGCGCTTTCAGTTTCATGTGAAGAAAATTGATCATTAAAGCCACAGGTGCTGGTTGGTACTGTACCTAAAGAGACACTTCTCTGGAAACTGAAGATGCTTAAAGAAGCTTCTGCATTTGCCAATTCGCGCCTCAATGCTATAAATGCCCAAACACTTGTACTTTCAAGGTCCTTACTCTGTTTCATTTCTGTTCCGTTTCACTCCAGCAACTATTAAGAATCTACATATACCTCTTTGGTAACTAATTATGGATTGTTATTCAGTGAATTATGGGTTGATTATTCCTGTGCATTATCCTGCTTAAGTAATTCTTTTCAGAATTATGGGTTGATTTTCACCTCTCTTTCTCTCTATCTCTTAGTGGTAATGATCAATTTTTACCTAGTCGAGTGGAATCTGAACGGCTTCGCCGTGCACTGCCAAAATGTGCAATCCGACATTTCAATGACAGTGGTCA
This sequence comes from Pelargonium nanum, assembly GCA_036897485.1. Classification (NCBI taxonomy): domain Eukaryota; kingdom Viridiplantae; phylum Streptophyta; class Magnoliopsida; order Geraniales; family Geraniaceae; genus Pelargonium; species Pelargonium nanum. Next base: position 13,511 of record JAYMTF010003438.1, on the reverse strand, counting down.
TTTCATATTCTTGGTAGGGTTCTCTCTCTCTCTCTCTCTCATGGCCGAATCTCGTAAGTTTGAATTTCATATTAGGGTGTGTTTGGGAACTAACATTTCATTTGAAATATTCGATTTGAGCCAAATAATGTGTTTGGATACTCAGAATTTGAATTTGGATTTGAGGCAAATCCATTAGCAATCAAAACATACCTACATCATGAGATTTCAAATGACAACTTTTAGCTTGTCATTTATTCTTTTATTTTCCAAACATTATATTTGCATGTGAAATGATGAATTTCAAATGATGAATCTCAAATTAAATACATGTTACCAAACACAACCTAAGGGTATTAGAACTGAACAATTAACATGCTATATTCTTGAAATATCCATCTTTTGAGTTCTAATATGTGATCTTTCAATTCTCATTTTGGTTTTGCTTACATGTGGCAGGATGGCGGTGTTGATTTGGTAACTGTCATCAAGGGCGCATCTTTCTATCGTCGTTCAAAGCATCTTGATTATGTCTCAGATTTTGTGCCTCCTACCCCTTCTGAATTCAAAAAATTACATGAAGCAAATCAGTAAGTGATGCTTTTGAGTTTTGCCAACAAGTTTGAATACATACAATTTCTTTGCAATGTTCTCACAACCATTGTATGCTGGTAGATATCTGTATTTGGCTACTGGCCCTGCAATGTTCTCAACTTTAGAGAGTGGGAAGATTGTGAAAGGTCTTGCTGGTATTCCCTCTGAAGGGCCTGTTTTGCTAGTTGGTTATCACTCCTTGCTAGGAATGGAAGTGGTTCCATTAATAGCACAAATTTTGATTCAAAGGAATATTCTTGTGAGAGGCATAGCACATCCAATAACGTTTTCGAAATCGAGAGACGATGGACTTTTGCCTGAAATATCTTTATTTGACTCGATTAGAACTATGGGCGCAGTTCCTGTCTCAGCAACTAATTTCTTCAAACTTTTCTCTTCCAAGTCTCATGTCCTGTTATATCCAGGAGGAATGCGTGAAGCTCTTCATCGGAAGGTAAACATTTAAGCAATTGCATTTTACATGGAGAGTTGAAATTACCGGTTACTGACAATTCACATTTTGTTACTCAACAGGGTGAAGAGTACAAGTTATTCTGGCCGGAGCAGTCTGAGTTTGTGCGGATGGCAGCCAGGTTCGGAGCTAAGATTGTACCTTTTGGTGTTGTTGGAGAAGATGATTTTGGTGAAGTAAGTTTGAGACTTAAGTGCTCTTTATTTGTTAGGATTGGAATATAATATTAAAAGTATAATTGAAGATTTCAACTATAAGTTTGAGTTTTTAGTTGAGTTGACCATTTATACTCTTAATAGTATATTCTAATAATAACTCCTCCTATTCAAAACATGAGTGTCCTGTTTTTCTGGCATTTTTGTCCCAAATTTGAGTGTCTTGTTTTCTTTTCAGTAAACTAGTTTTTTTTTGGGACAATTTCAATAAATTAGTTATGCATGAATTAACAATAATATCCCTATTATAAGCTAGTACGCCTTGAGAAGTTGGAAATGGGGATGAAGAATTTCATTCCCATTACCAAAAAATTCTAATTCAAACACGAATAATGAGAATCTCATTCCCATCACAATTTATTGTTCTCATTTCTGAAAAAATTCTTTTAATCCAAATGCTAGTGTTCTCATCAAAAGCATTCATCCTTCAAAAATCCCTAACATGCTAAACTATCCGGTCATTAAAAATCTAATAGTGATCGAAATCTTAAGCACTGTGTTGGTCTCACTCTTTCTCACTGCTTGGCATTATGATCGGCTTAATTCATCTCTCTACAGATTTCCACTCGTCGTTCATTCATTCTTTCTATATAATCTAAAAGGTAGTGTTTTGATCCAAACTTTTGTTCAGTAATGGGAATAAAAAATGAGAATGAGAATAGGATTTTCATTCTTCATGTTTGTATCTAGAATCTCATCTCCATTCTCATTTCAAAATTTTAATCCAAACGCTGTGAAAGATGTTTTGAGTTCTAGTGACTTGAACCATTAAATTTACTATCGGCTAGTGCTATAAGCAACGTGATTTGCTTAGTTATTTTTGGTGCGGAATCTCTGTCTTTAGTTTTGAACTGATTTCAATTGTCTGTTGAATACTTGGTTAATGAACATGAAAATGTTTGTAGGTTGTAGTTGATTACAATGACTTGGTGAAGATTCCTTTCTTCAAGAATCGAATAGAAGCATTGACAAACGAGGGTGTAAGATTGAGGTATTATAGCTTTCATTGTCTATCTGAACTTCCATTAGATATTCTCTTGGCATCTATTCTTTCTTAGTTCTAGGGGTCTTCAAAATGCGGTGGGAACTGGGTCCGGTCCTTGTCCAAATCGGGTCCGGAACAAATAATTATTTCCCATTTTTATAATTTACCCGAAACTTGACTATAGAACCAATGCTAATGGGGAAGTGGCAAACCAAGATGTACACCTTCCAGGGATTCTACCCAAATTTCCCGGCGGGAGGTATTATTATTACTTCGGGAAGCCAATTGAAACCGAAGGTACGCCCATTTTATACTGAACTTGTAACACATTTCGTATGCGTGGTTTAGACTTTGAGCTCTTCATTGATACCAACCCCGAATCTTCATTTATATATAAATCTTCGATACCAAACCTGAAACTTCATATTTATATAAATCTTCGATTGTTATGTCTTGAAGGTAGGAAGAAAGAACTAAAAGACCGAGAAAAGTCTCAGGAGCTGTACTTACAAGTCAAGTCGGAGGTAGAGAAATGCCTCGCGTATTTGAAAGAGAAACGAGAGAGTGATCCATATAGGAGCCTTGTTCCGAGGTTGATTTATCAGGTTACACATGGGTTTGAGTCTGAAGTCCCAACCTTCGAACCTTAACAGGTCTGCGTAATGTAGTTGATGGTACATTTATCGGAGAAGTTAGGGAAAATTTCTCGAGTCGAAGGTATCTAGAAATGGGCGTTGATGGCTGGTGATTGAGATGGCAAAAAGAGATGTGTAGAGTTTGGATATTATAGGCATGTATAATGATATTTCGAGAAGGAAAATGTTTAAAATATTATTTGTATTATCCAGTATGTTCCGTTGTAGTTCATGAATCTGTTATGTTCTTATTTAGTTCAAAGTATGGAGATTTTGTTTCTGTTTAGTCTTTTAAAGGAAATGACTAAACGGAAACAATATCGTATTACCATCATACATTGGACTAAATAGGAATGAACGAAAGATTTATGAACTATATGAGAACAAATCAAAGTTCAAGTACTAAAACGGAACAAATTGGATAGTACATGTACTATTTTAAGGTTTAGGGTTCTTGAAATAAGAATAATTTACAAATTGGCAGAAAAAATAGGAATATTTTTGTGTAAATTTATGAGATAGTCATGTTTGAAATGTTAAAATAATATATCATTGGGTGATGTATATGTTTATGTTAACAAAAAACTATTGTTTATTAAATGTTCCAAGTATTACACTTTACTTATTTCATGAATTTTGGTGTGCAATGACCTGTTTATTTGTACATATTTTAATTTAGTTAAGTTGTCGCTTAATTGTTTGGAGTGTCACGCTTTAATACTTGACACATCGTTTTAAAACAAATGTTTTGTTAAATTTTTAGAATGAATACTATTTTTTTATTTAAAAATGAGTGTAATTGTTTTATTTTTCAAGAAAAATTGACAATCAGTTAGTTAATTAAAACGATATTAATTTAATTTTTAAAATATTATGTTAAGATTAATGTTTTGTTGACTAAAACAATAATTTACCATAAAATAATAATTTATTTTCCCTAATACATTTGTTTTTCTTAAAATGAAGGTTACAAATATGTGGATCTACAGGGGAAGAAGTCAAATATATACTCAATATCGATGTAGAAAATGATGCTTTTAATAAATTATTAAATATAAAAATAATAAATTATATTATTTTCCAAATAAAAAATGATGATTATTAGGCATTAAAAAATATAGAGCACTATTTAAATAGTTATATTTGTGTCTCAATGTGAACTTTACTTGTACAATGAGCCATATGTTACAAAAAAAAAAAATGTGACAAAAATCTATAGACATTAAGAAAATATGTATATATATAATACAATTTATTCACTAATTTGGTAATTGTTGTACCATATATATTAATTATGAATCAACTTAGAATTAAAATCAAATTATATACTTGTTCAAAACAAAATGTATAGATAGAAAACCAAAATTAATATATTTTTGGACATAAATACTTGTTTTTTTGGTAATAGCAAGTAATAAAAAATAAATAGATAAGATCAATGTATCACAGACAAACAAACATTTCTTGTTTTCTGAATTATAATAAAAAACATTTTTTGTTTTCAATTTTCAACAATTCAATTTTGTAGACTATATATATAAATCCACTGAATCACTCAATCGATTATTTATATATTATTATCAAATTTTCTCTCAAACACAGAGACACAGAGATTTCCACAGATCATCACCAAAACCTCTCTCTAGAGCTTTCTCAGTAATGGCGGTCACCACCGGAGCGGCTCTATTTCCCGCCGGGTCCTCTCCGGTTCGCCGCCGTACCTCGGCCGGAAGATCCACGCCGTTCAATCCGATTTCTCCGAGCACTAGAAATGTTCCTTACCGACTCGCTGTCTCGACCGACGAAGCACCGGCGACGAATATTGTTGCGCGAGGAGGAGAGAGGTCAGAGAGGAACTGGTTGGCGGAGGCGCAGGAGGCGGAGGAATCGGAGAAGAAGCGGAGGGGATGGAGGGAGTACTGTGAGCTGGCGGAGGAAATGATGATGATGAGATCGGACGGTGGACCTCCGCGGTGGTTCTCGCCCTTGGAGTGCGCGCCGGAGCCGTCGCCGGCGGAGAGGCGGAGTAGTGCTCCGTTGCTGCTTTATTTGCCAGGTTCGTGTATTGGTGCTTAGCTGTTCTCTGTGCTTGTTGACCGTTTGTTTTTATTTTCTCGGGAAAAGTTTTTTTTCTTGCTTGGAAAGTGAGAAGAAAACGTGATGACCTAAAATGACTGATTTGGACATTAATTTCAGTTGATTTTGTTAAAAAAACTCATCAAGATAAAGCAACAAAGCATGTACAATTACTTTTATGGGCCTATTGACTTTAAGATATTCATGTTCTACCAATAAATATGTAACTATATTTGGTATTTCTTAGCACATGTAATTTAAATTGTAATGATTTAGAAATTGTAATTTAAAATAACTAATTACTTGTCCGAATAAAAATGTTTATGATTTCTTAAGGGAAATGTCTATTTCCACGTGCATTTGATACATGTAATTTACTTTTTCGCACCAATAAGGCAATATGTATGTGCAAATTCACCGATATATACATGTAAATCTAGTATTGTCTAGTTAGACTTTATTTTTTGCACTGATAAATGTACAAAAGTCCAATGATAATTGTCAGCAAGTGCAATTGACTTATTTTTCGTACTGATAAATATTTGTAAGTTTGCCGATAAATGTATGCATACAATAATGGTCCATAAAAAAACACATGTACAACACAAATTGCACATGCGCCAATCCTCTTCGATACATAACAAGAAAAATACATGGATACAGAGAAGAAATACATTTATTTTGTAAATACATTTCATTTTATAATCACTAAATTAAAAGAATTATAATTAGTTAGCAAATTATAGACTATAAGCTAAACCAAACACTCTTTTTCTTAGTTGGAATATGAATTTTCAATTTTCACTTCTCTCCAAGAAATTTTGAATTTCTGTCGTTGTGTCTGCAAAAATAACATCGGGTGAGAGAGCTCCCCTGTGATACCTTAGGATTTCATTTTAAAAAAAGAAAGAATAGTTTCATTAAGTTATTTAAAATTTTGCAGAGGCTGATGGGGTTGGAGTTGGACTTGTATTGCATCATGAAAAACTTGCAAAGTAAGTACCACTTCACAAGACCTACTAGTCATTATATTCAGTAACAAGAATTGTTGATATTTTTGTTGAATCACTGACCAAAGTTTGAAACTGTTTGAATCAGTACAATATAATTGCTCATCAATCTAATATCATTTTTTTTTTGGGAATGAAGGATGTTTGATGTATGGTGCTTGCATATTCCACTAATGGATCGAACACCATTTACAGGGCATTTTCTCATCCTCACTCTGTATTTATTTCATAGACTCAATGTCTACTAGCTAGAGATCATGGTATGACATTAACTATATATTTTGAAGTGCCCTGAATTTATAATAATTAAAGCTGTCTCAAAGTGTTAAGGTAGATCATGGGATCATTCTCTTTTGGCTATCTTAAAAAGAATCTACAATTGTGTGCAACACTTTTGAGATTCTGTTACAAAATGTTATTATGTGGTTTACATGTGTTTTATTTTTTATTCATTTCATTTCATGGTTCAGAACTGGTGAAGCTAGTTGAAAGGACGGTTAGGTCAGAGAATAACCGTTCACCAAATAGACCCATATATCTTGTCGGGGAATCTCTTGGAGCGTGCCTTGCTTTAGCTATTGCTGCCCGTAACCCTAATATTGATCTTATTCTTATCTTGGCTAACCCAGGTGAGAACTTCTCTTCCTCCCAGTTGTTTTGATAAGGATTCAGATATTTCGCGGTACCTTTCTTCTTACGGATATTTTCGTTTCCTAGAAAATGATTTATTTATTTTATATAGCTGCCCACTCATTACCATAGGGATGATTCCACAGCATTTATCTGATCAAAACCTTGCCTCATTGACTCAGTGTAACATAATATCTATTGTATGCTACTTTTGCAGCTACTTCTTTCAATCAGTCGCTGCTTCAGCCTCTACTACCTTTGCTGGAGGTCATGCCTGACCAGGCTCATCTAAGCCTTCCTTATGTGCTGAGCGTAATGACAGGTTTGCTTTCCTTGTTAATAATGAGTATTTATGTATTCTGGCTTTGCTTGTTGATTCATATATAGGTAGCGTTTAGATTAGAGTTTTTGTTTAGGAATGAGATTGGGGATGAGATTCTCATTATTCATGTTTGGAATAACATTTTTGGTCATGAATATGGCTCTGGAATTCCCATTCCATTTTTTATTTATCCAAATGCTACCATAATTCTCTCTAGTTAGATTTTCTTAACATTTTTCAAGTTTGGGCATGCTCCAAGAATGCCCTGTCTGCTTATTAGTACTCTTGGTAATGGTTACCATTGAGACATAACTTTGTTTCCATTCAAAATCCCTATAACACAGCAATTCTACTTCATGAAAAATAGGTGATTCTTTGGGCAAGGCTGTGGCTACACTGAGCAAGGGACTTCCCCTACAACAAACAGTTGGAGAGCTCTCACAGGATCTTGCTGCAATTTCATCTTACCTCTCTGTAAGATTCAACTCTGACATGAATAGGCTCGTTAATAATATATAATTCATGCAATAGTTTTCTCTTAATGAAAAAAATATCTATGCAAGAAACTGATTATGCTCTCTTTTGCATTTTGTTTTCATACTTTTATGCCTTGATGCTTGCATTATAATATTGGTATGTGCTTTTAGTTTCATGTGAAGAAAATTGATGATTAAAGCCACAGGTTCTGGCTGGTACCGTACCTAAAGAGACACTGCTTTGGAAACTGAAGATGCTTAAAGAAGCTTCTGCTTTTGCCAATTCGCGTCTTCATGCCATAAATGCCCAAACACTTATACTTTCTAGGTCCTTTCTCTTTTTCATTTCTGTTCCATTTTACTTGAACAATTATTAGGAATCTACATATATCTCTTTGGTAACTTATTGTGGAACAAATCTTATTATTCAGTGAAACTAGCATGGCTACATAATTGAGCTTCTAGTAGTTACTTCTTAGAATGACACCTATCTTATAGGTTTCACTGACTCACTGTCAAGTTTGACATGGTGGGGAATATTCTATGAAAACTTATAGGATGCGCTTCAAAAAAGCCCAAAACATGACCTCTTGACACCAAAAAAATATAAAATGTGGAAAAGGAGACAAAGTTCTCTTCAAAGAAGACATTCCATGAAATGATGCTCAAATAGAATATCTGCCTCTTGGGACATTAAAGATAGTATAATTAAAACTAGGGTGCTTACATATCTTGTTGAGGAGGATATTATTCTGTGGATTTGTGAAATTGAGATCAATGTACATTCCTCTGATTTTATTTCTTCTTCTAGTAAAGGGTTCGTTGGTGAATAATGAGTAAGCTACCACTTGTATTTTACCTGATTGGTCTCGAAAAATAAGAGATGTTTATCTATGTGTGTGCATATTTTATTTAATTGCAAGTGGAGAATGATGAAATTATTTTTTATGGATCAAATGGTGTCTGCCCCTTAGAAATACAGACTAAATAGCTTTGACTGTGAGGTATAATGATATAGCATTGACCAACAACAATTGGGGCAAGCGGTTTAAGGAGCTTGGTTCCCTTGAGGTCTTAGGTTCCATTGTCCACTGCCAATAGGATATAAGTAATTTAAAACAAAGAGCTTCTTCAATTTCTCTAGATTTCAAGATTGGAGCTGATAAAATTAGCTTTTCTCTGCCTTATGCATTACTTTCTTAGTTTAAATATTGTGATTGAACTTCTATTACCATAATATTTATGTTAACATTCTAGTTTATGCTTAAGCATTATCCTGCTTTACTAATTCTTTTCAGAAGAATGGGCTGATTTTCACCTCTTTCTCTCTCTTAGTGGAAATGATCAATTTTTACCTAGTCAAGTGGAATGTGAAAGGCTTCGTCGTGTGCTGCCGAAATGTGCAATCCGCCATTTCAATGACAGTGGCCATTTCTTATTCTTGGTAGAGTAATCTCTCCATCTTTTGAGTATTAATATACGATATTTCAGTCATATCATCATTCTCATTTTGGTTTTGCCTACATGTGGCAGGATGGTGGTGTTGATTTGGTAACTGTAATCAAGGGTTCTTCTTTCTATCGTCGCTCAAAGAATCTTGATTATGTTTCAGATTTTGTGCCTCCTACCCCTTCTGAATTCCAAAAAATACAAGAATCAAATAGGTAGGTCATACCTTTGCCTCAAAGTTTGAATACATAATGAACATAATTCTAGGTACTTGGCCAACGAATAAATGAAATATGTTATGCTCAAGTACAGGGTAAACTGTTTGATGGTGAAGAGATTTAGCCATTTAGATAGTATTTGGATTAGAAAAATTGGAATTGGAATGTGAATCAAGAATCGAAATAGGAATGAGATTCTCATGACCAAAAAGTCTTAATACAAACATGATGAATTTGAATCTCGTTCTCATTCCAATCCTTGATTCCCATTCCAAAACAAAAATTCTAATCTTAGCGCTATCTTAATATGTACCCTATCCGTTTGATTCATTAAAAGTCACTCCACTAGGAGAAAAAATCTCATGGAATGTGAAAATTTGCATGTTTAATCTGTTTTCTCCTTCAAATACATCATCAGATAGGAGAATTTCATTGGAAGGGAGAATCTATGCCTTGTTGTCTTCCATTTGATTATTTGAAATATTCACAGCAGACTAGTAATTGCAACTCATCTTTGTTACAGTAGTTATTCTGTTTCGTTCTGTTTTTTAATTGTAGCACAACAAATTGTATTTTGAAGTATTACTGTCTCACAACCATTATGCTCGTAGATTGATTTATTTGGCTACTGGGCCTGCAATGTTCTCAACTTTAGAGAGTGGGAAGATTGTAAAAGGTCTTGCCGGTATTCCCTCTGAAGGGCCTGTCTTGTATGTTGGCTATCACTCCTTGCTAGGACTCGAATTGGTTCCATTGGTATCACAGATTTTGATTCAAAGGAACGTCCTCGTGAGAGGCATTGCTCATCCAATGATGTTTACGAAAGTTAAAGATGATGGACTTTTACCGGACGTGTCATCATTTGACACATTTAGAACTATGGGTGCAGTTCCCGTCTCAGCAACTAATTTCTTCAAACTTTTCTCTTCCAAGTCTCATGTCCTGTTGTATCCTGGAGGAATGCGTGAAGCTCTTCATCGTAAGGTAAGCATATAAGAAATTGAATTTTACATGGAGAGTTGAAATTACCGGTCACTGACAATTCACATCTCGTTGCTCAACAGGGCGAAGAGTACAAGTTATTCTGGCCAGAACAATCTGAGTTTGTGCGGATGGCAGCCAGATTCGGTGCTAAGATTGTACCTTTTGGTGTTGTAGGAGAAGATGATTTTGGTGAAGTAAGTTTGAGACTTATGCACTCTTTGTTTATTATTAACTAATGTTTGCCTAATGACTATCTGTTTGCAATTGACACTTTCTATGTAAATTTTCGGTATCAACCCTAATTTTCAGTGTCCTCATCAATTGCCTTCATCCTTCAAACCTCCAGAAAGCTAAATTATCTACTCATTAGATATCTGAACACGATCGATAAGTTAAGAACGGTCTTCTACTCTTCTTGTCACTCTTTCTCACCGCTTGGCATTGTGATCGGCTTAATTCATTCCTCTACAGATTTCCACTCTCTCTTGTTCACTCTTCTTTAGTTTTAGGGAAAAGTACCTAAATGGTCTCTGAATTATCAAGACTGGACCGGTTTGGTTCATGAACTAATTTTATGCTCAAATAGTCTCCCAACTATTGAAAACAGGACAAAAAAATAAACTAATAAAAAAAAAAAGCTGGGATCATTTTGGCATAAAATTAGTTTAAGAACTAAATTGGTTGGGACCTGATAGACCATTTTGATATTTTTGAACTGATCTCAGTTGTCTATTGAGTACTTGGTTAATGGATTATGAAATGTTTGTAGGTTGTATTTGATTACGATGACTTGATGAAGATTCCTTTCTTCAAGGATCAAATAGAAGGATTGACAAGTGAGGCTGAAAAATTGAGGTATTGTAGTTTCTAATGTCTATTTTAAGTTCCATTAGATCTTTATTTGTAGTCTATTTCTTGTTTTGAAATTTACCTGAAACTTGACGATAGGACCGGTGCTAATGGAGAAGTGGCCAACCAAGATATACACCTTCCAGGGATTCTACCAAAACTCCCCGGCGGCAGGTTTTATTATTACTTTGGGAAGCCAATTGAAACCGCAGGTACGTCCACTGAATTCCAAACCTGTTTGATTTTTTTTGCTGGATATTCTTATTCTTAGATAGAAAAGCTCTGGTTATCATTAAGTAACATCTTTTCAAGTTGATTGTATCAAGAGATCAAACCATTCGTCGTTAAATGACAAATCGATCTCTATAACACTAGTACAAAATTGACCCCCCCCCCAAGACCCCACAGTGGTGGGTGTCTTGTGTATTAGGCCTATATCTGTCAAAATGGCTAGCGGGCCATCAGTGGCCTGGCTTGTTCGACTCTGAACCTGAGTGGGCTTGACCAAACTCGACCCGCAACTCATTGAAAAATGGCCCAATATGTACACGTGCGCTTTTTTTACCCGGCCTATAAAGGCCCTGAGCCAAATTGACAATGTGGTTGGTACTTTTTTAGTAGCCATACTATATATGTGTCCCAATGTTTGAGACTCGCCATTTTGTGTTGCAACCTTACTCTTGTTTTGGCATAAATGTTGTTTCCTTGACTCGACCCTGTGATCTCAAGGTGCCTTAACCGTTGTGCCAAGACTGACCATTCCAGTAACAAGACGCATAGTCTTTTAGGGGATGACTCAGTTGTTTAAGAAACACACTTTTCTAGGAGAGGCCGTGGATTCGAGTTCCATTGAGTGGAGCGAGGAGGGGTTATAAGAAAAAAGAAAAGAAAGCTACCCTTGTTATGCAGCTCGGCCCATTAGGCCAATTAAGTTGTTTGATTAGTTTATAGTCACTTCCCTATCTGAATTTATAATTGATATTCTAAACCCGAAACTTAAATCTTGATATAAATCTTCAATATTATGTCTTTTAGGAAGGAAGAAAGAACTAAAAGACCGAGAAAAGTCCCAGGAACTGTACTTACAAGTCAAGTCGGAGGTAGAGAAAAGTCTTACGTATTTGAAGGAGAAAGGAGAGAGTGATCCTTATAGGAGTCTAGTTCAGAGGTTACTTTACCAGATCACACATGGGTTTGAATCCGAAGTCCCAACCTTCGAACCTTAACGAATCCAGTAAATGTAGTTGATCGTACATTTATCGGAGAAGTTAGGCAAAATTTCTCGGGTCGGAGCTAGCTAGAAATGGGCATGGTGATAGCTGGTGATTGTGTTGTCACAAGGGAGAAGTGTAGAGTTTGGTTCTTTGATATCATAGGCATGAATAATATTTCAGGAATAGCATATGGTTCCTGGCAGTGAACACATTAAGATTGAAAGAAGAATAATTTGCAAATTGGGGTGAACATAGGAATATATTTATTTTGTAAATTTATCAGATAAAATTTTAAGTTAAAAACTGTTGTAAATTAAACATTCAAGAAATAAATTATTTTTCCTTGATAGGACTTTTGATGAAGTTTTGATCCATTGGTCTGCTGTTAATAACTTAATGTGCTGTTTATCTCTTGTACAATTTACAAATCTATACTGAACTTTGCTCGTGTTGTACACGTTTAATTATGCACACGATTTTTTTATTAGTTGAACTATACAATAGGGGTAGCCCTTCCCTTAAAATTACACTTTACCCGACTCAATGAGTTGAACCCATGACCTCTCACAGAAAGGTGTGTGCCTTGGCCATTGAGTCATTCCTAAAGGGACAAAATAATTTGCATTGTTAATAACGATGTAGAAAAGACAAAAATGTCCTTGCATAAAACATTTTTTCCTTGTATCGAAATTAACCAACAAGAGCTCTATCTAGCCTGAATATTTGTCTCATTCTTTATTTCAACTCAGTTTATATTATGGTACTCTTTCGTCTCAAAATGAGTGCTCTACTTTTCTTGAAATATTGTTTCAATATATATATATTTTTTGTTTTTCTTTTTTAGTAAGTTAATTATGCATTAATAGTCAATAATATCCTTATAACAAGTTAGTTGTTATTTCTTAACGCATGATCATGATTATACAAAGTAAATATACACTAGCGAATTGTATCTGAGTTTTTTTAAGCTAATTATGTATTAATAGTCAATAATATTCTTATAACAAATTAGTTGTTATTTCTTAACACATGATCATGATTATACAAAGTAAATATCTACACTAAAGAATTGTCTCTAAGTTTTCTTTAAAATAAAAATAAGAACACTCATTTTAAGGAATTCAAGAAGTTTATATTAAATCAAACAATGACCAGTACAAACTCTAGTGAAAGAGACGGACATGAAACCCCGAACCTATCACAAATTCAAAACATACTAACAGATGATCTAGCTAATAAGTAAATAGCTCTAATGCACTCAAATCTAAAACAAGGAAACCGAACATAATTAAAATTAGTTAAATGAGACATGATGTCATGATAATGAACCAAACCAAAGACACTGGGAAATTCCTCCCCTCCAGTCTGAATAGCATGAACAACTAACAACAATTGCACTTGAA
>JAYMTF010003437.1:0-15212 GCA_036897485.1 Pelargonium nanum | reverse complement strand
TTTCATGATTATGAGCTATTTTTGAGAAGTTAATCCAAACACCCTCTTAGTCTCTTTAACTGCTTTTAATTCTTGTGGATGAACGACGCACATATGCGAATATGCGATTCATAGGGACGCGGACGTGACTCCGTATTCGACTTTCTTTGGTATTGAGGCGGCATTCAGTCGTCACATGCCTTTATATAATTTGTCCACTTACCTTATGCAATTTTGTGTATCGTCACCAGCAATTCAAGGATATAAATGTAAAACTTGAAACTTATCGTGTGAAAAAATGACTAAATAAAACATGTCAAAATTCATGTCATGTCGGGTCGGTATCAATCTATTTATTTAAACGTGTCAGATTTTTTAACCCAATTATTTATACACGTTTTACATATCAATCCACTCATGAATGAATTGTGTAACTTAATTAATCTAATAATCGAATCGGAGTCGACTTGACTCCTCGAACAGAATATTTGATCTTCATCATGACGTGAATGCGACATGTGAACATGAATTGCCACTTCCAGCACAACTCTATTCGAAAGTCTGTTTGGGCTTAAAGAAAACATAAAAGCCCAATCTGTAAAGCCCAATTTCCGCCGCCGGAAAAATGGCGCGCTCACTGTAACGGTACGAGCCATGATCGGCGCATAAAATAAATAATTAAAAAAAAAAGAAAAAAAAAATCCGAGTCTCACTCTCAGTCTCTCTCATATCAGCTAAGGACTGTGAATACAATATTCCTTATACAGATCAGTGTGTGCAGATCTGGATCCTGACCTTAAGCGTTAGACCCTCAATTTCTGCTTCTCTCCGATCTAGATCGCAGGTACGCGACTCGCTCTCCTCTTTTTTCTCTACTTTTCTATGGTGATTTGCTGCTTCTAGCTGATCTGGGTCTTACTGTTTTTGCGTCTATGATTCTCTAATTGAGGTTTTGGCATCTGGGTTCTGGTTTGTTGTGTGGGTTTTGATTCCTTTATTGTTTTTTCGAGGTCAATGGAGTCATTTGTGATCTGGGTTGTTGGGATTTAGCTCTGTGTGTTTGAATTGTGTAGTTCAGAGAGTGAAGGCAAATGGGTGTGTTTGAGCATTGAAGAAATTGAATGAGGAAATGAGATTGTCTTGAATATTGATTTTTGTAGGTGGTATTTATGTTTTGGATGGAAATCCAATGATGGGTCTATTACAAATGTTTGTAAAAGATGTTACTTTCTATGCCCCAAAATTAGTCTCTACTTTCTTTAAAATTTGGGTTCCAAATTAGGCTTTTGTGTTCTGGGTTGTTTTGAATTGTGTAGTTTAAAGGATGAAGGATAATAGGTGTGTTTAAATACTGAAGGAACTGAATGAGGCTCTATGAGTTAGTCATGATTCTTGAAAATTGAATTTTGTTGGTGGTATTTGTGTTTTTGGATGGAAATGCAACGATGGGTCAATACCAAATGTTTGAAAAAGATGTTACTTTCTCCGTCCAAAATTAGTCTCCACTTTCTTTAAAATTTGGGTTCCAAATTAGTCATTTTTGATCTGGGTTGTTGGGAATTGGCTCTGGTGTGTTTGAATTGTGTAGTTTAAAGAATGAAGAAAAATGAGCTGTGTTTAATTATTGGAGGAATCTAATGAAGAAATGACATTGTTTTGAATATTGATTTTGTTTGTGGTATTTGTGTTTTAGGATGGGAATGCAATGATGGGTCCATAACAAAAGTTTGATAAAGATACTAACTTGTCTGTCCCAAAATTGGTCTCCACCTCCTTTAAAACGTGGGTTTCAAATTAGTCATTTTTTATCTGGGTTGTTGGGAATCGGGTCTTGTGTGTTTGAATTGTGTAGCTCAAGAATGAAGGATAATGGGTGTGTTTTGAAGGAACTAAATGAAGAAATGAGATTGCTTGAATGTTGATTTTTGTCAGTGGTATTTGTGTTTTTGGATCGAAATGCAATGAATGTCAATTACAAATGCTCGAAAAAGTTACCATCTATGTCCCAAAATTAGTGTCCACTATCCTTTTTAGGAAGTAAGTTATGCTTGAATTAACAATAATTTCACTTGAGTTCATTACACTAAATGCACACAGGGTATACAAGAGAAAGTACTTTTAAATAACTTATTTTTAATTTTGCGGGAAAAAAATGTTTGATACTCATTTGGAGAGAGTGGGTAAAAAATAAGAAATGGTAGGAAGTGATTCAACTACTGAAGAGGAAAGATTTTGAAAGGTGTTTGGTTTGGGATTGTGAGGGAATTAATCATATTATTGACTTATTGAGTCAAAGAAGAAAATGGAGATTCTATGGTTGGATCTTTTTGAGAGATAATTTCATAATGTCGTTCAAATATGAATTTAGATTGTGATACGAGGAAGAATTGAATAGATGAGAACAAGTTCACTTTAAAATGTTATGTAGATGAGAACCTTAGATTTACCAAGACAACATAAATGTGATCAGATTAATTAATGTTATGACTTATTACTAACACATAACTAAGCATCTTAACTTACATTACTGTCCAATAGACAAAAGAGAGTAACTAGTATTCAACAACTGTACCTCTCTGTGTCGCTGTCATATTTTACTAACCATCGTAAAATGCCCCAACCTACACAACATGCCAAAAAGAAGGATTTGGCTGTAAATTTGTAAATACTGGTACAAAAGATAGTTTCTCTTGACTTTTTAGATCTAAGAAGATTTCAAAGAATAAGGGCACAGATGTTCTTGCTCGTTCGAATGCTATTGGGTATTCTTATATTATATGTGTATTCATGGCAAGGCATTTCTCATATGTGCTGAGAGACTCACGGCCTGTGGACTTTCATGTTGGTTCTTACGTTTAGATTGGAGTATTCTGAACATATAAGTTTTGCCTAATACTTTTTTATACCATTTCAGTGAAGCTGACATCAAAACATCATAGTTTCGAGGAAGTAGTTGACCCGTTAATGTATTTAATTTTTAAAGTTTATTTATACAAAAAGTTTCAAATTACTCCACTTATTCATAAAACAGCATCAGAAGATATTTTTATCAATTAATGCAGGAATGCAACACAATTATAGAATCATTGACTGAACGACACCTTTTAGTATAAGAAACATTTATTAGATGTTCTCTTTATCTAATTCTACAGGCTCTGTAGGGCTGTAATTATCACACAACTATGTCAAGAAGACCAGTAAATCCTCCTCGGCGTGCTTCTGAAGGCGGTAGCATCCCCTTTGTGAGCTCGGCTTATTCAAAATCACGCTCATCACCCTTTCTATCCATAGGGCTCCTTGTGGTACTTTTCCTTGCTAAGTTCCCTGCGACACACATTCATTGCTAAGCTCCTTGTTGTGGATTTTGTTTAATGTGGAAAGTACTGATTGTTATTTTTATTTTCTAAACATTTCAGGGCACAATCCTTGTGATTGGGTATTTATATAAGGGATCAGGTGTGTATTCTATATTTCTCTCTCTCATCTTCAATTCCTTTTAATAGGATGAGTTCATGAATTTGTTGTTACTCATTTGCAAAAGTATAGAATCAGCTGAATATCACCCAGTCTTTCTGTGTAAAATTTACGATTTTTTTTCCTCTGTGATGTTATTTTGGACTTAATGATTGGTTTTGTGTACCAGGTAGCAGCAGTGATAGTTTGGCTTTAGTTAGTAACATTGAAGGTAAATTCTTCTTTAATTTTATTGCTTCAAGTATACGTTATATATTGAATACCATTATCAAGTATAGTGCTCTATTGCAGCATGTGAGTGTGATTTGTTTGTTCTAGATTTGTATAGGTTCTAGTGAAGTTTCTAAAAGCTGTATGCTAGGGTGTGCATTGGTTCCGGACTGGATTTGGTCTATAATACAAGGACCGAAGACCGGAACGGTTTGGACCGATTCAAATAATAGTTAACTGTTTAAAGAGATAATAAGGAAAAAAAATTAAACCGGAGTGAATTCGGGGAGTAATAATGAAGTGAATTGTACCAAAAGAAAAAAAAAAACAGTATAATAGAAAATATTATAATTTTTTTTATTCGATCTGTACTTGATTTGAACCAGGATCAAAGACTAAACCGAATGAATTCGTTTGGGTTTGGTTTAGACCATCTAGTCTGGTCCAATCCAATTTCCCGGTTCAAACCAAATTTTGCACAGTCCTACTGTATGCACATCTGAACTTTCTTAAATATGTTTGTCTACTTTAACTGAACTACTACTTAGTTTGTGTAATTATTGAGGAACCACCTTGTAGAAGTCTAATATCTTCACCTCTCTCTCTCTCTCTCACACACACACATAACACTTCGAGTGCTATTGGTCTGGGATTAAGTTTTATATTTGTTGATTAGCTACATAATGCAATTGGTTGCAATTTGCAATATAAAGTAATTTCGTTAATCAGATAATGATCTTGCATCTTTGCAGAAGGTGTTTCATGCACTTCAGAAGTTCTTAGAGCATTACCGATTCTAAGTAAGGCATATGGTGACAGCATACGTAAAGTGTTGCATGTGGGACCAGACACTTGTGTAGTGGTATCTAAATTATTGAAAGGAGTGGATACCGAGGCCTGGGGCGTGGAGCCATATGACGTAGATGATGCTGATGCTAACTGCAAGAGTCTTGTGCGCAAAGGCATTGTGCGTGTGGCTGATATCAAGTTTCCTTTGCCATATCGACCAAAATCATTTTCTCTAATCATAGTTTCTGATGCCTTAGATTACTTGTCTCCAAAGTACTTAAACAAAACTGTACCAGAATTGGCAAGGGTTGCTGCTGATGGTGTTGTTATATTTGCCGGTAAATCCCTTACAAGCCTCTCCTTTTGTTGAAACTTCTTATCTTATTCAAAAACTAACCCTCAATGAAATAGATGCAATTTCTTGTTGAGATAGTTGAAGACTGACTTAATTTGATGCATAAAGGATGATTATTCATGCCCTTTTGTTTTGAATTTATTCTTATCTGGGATGTAGTTTCCTGAATTTTTGCTGACTTCTCAATTCCGTGTGCAGGTTATCCAGGTCAACATCAATCCAAAGTTGCAGAGCTATCTAAATTTGGCCGTCCAGTAAGTGACTAATGTTTTATACGATTTCATGGTTTTATTTTGGTAACATGTGTTTTGGGTGTGAAATGGACCTTGAATCATTCAAATCTCACATTAATTCAATCTTCTTGAGTTTGGATTGATTGCTTCAATTGGAGAATACTTTATGCAACCATCGATGGGTATCGAATCTAGTGACTAATAAAGCTGCATTTGGTACCCAACCCAGGTCGGGTTTACCATGGGAAAAAGTATGGTTCGGGTAACCCACACCTCTTGCAGCTCAGGTCTTATAGACCCGAACCCAACCCAAAAACCAAGTTGTCAGCTCTAAGTGAGATGGTTAGCTGATGTAGCTGCAACCTTTACTTCCTATCCCAAATTTATATATATGCTAAAGTTCCGGGAAAAAACTCCTTGTGCTGCCATTTGTTTTGCTATATTCATTGACTATTGAGAGATTGGGCTAAGGTTTCTTAATTGTTTGAACCTCAAGTTTTAGTTTTCCATATTGTATCATTCACTTTTTCACCTCTAACCCAATGGACATTGGGTATGTCACATGTGACCTAGAGCTGACAATTTGGACCCGAATCGTAAACACCCCAAATCCACCAGCGTATTGTGAGGTCGGGTTGGGCTACTTGCACTAAACCCGTGCATTTCCTATTTAAATTCACAACCTTACCCGAGCCGAGTTCAGGTTAAGTCTTTCAACCTGAAAACTGACCCGAACCCGACCTGAAAACCAAATTGCCAGCTCGATCTTATGACGCCATTTTAGGTATGAGAAAAGTCAGTACATATAGCAACTACCTTTTCAGAGCATGAATATATGGCTTTTGTCGTAGCTTCAGTATTGTCTTGGTTTTCTACAGTACGGTAGATAAGATTGAATTAATCTGAAGAAAACATAGCCTTATGTAGATTTTCGTGCATTTCATTGTTATACGTTTAGTTTCTTTTAACAGATCTCTCGCCTGTGTAATGACACGATCAAATGACATTTCTGTGCAGGCCAAATTACGGAACTCATCTTGGTGGATCAAGTTTTTTCTTCAAAACAACTTGGAAGAGAATGAGGACGCGACAAAGAAGTTTGAACAGGCTGCCGTCAAGAAGTCGTACAAGCCCGCCTGCCAAGTTTTCCACATCAAGCCATTCAACTGAGGATCTCGGGTTCATACCTTATCTCCTCGCTCCTTGAGCTTCTTGGCGAAAAGCATGATGCCAGCAAGTGCTATTCGCGCTCATGGGATAAAATGGTAAATTTATAATTGTCGGGACATAACGCTGCCTCCTCATCTTGTGTTTTGATGTGCTCGTTGGGGAGGTGAGTTTGCAAGAATTTGCGTTCGATGTTTTGTACCTTTTCGAGCTAGCTTTAATTTAGATATATATATATTTTGATTTTTCTCGTTGACTGTTGCTTGTAGTTAAAGTAATAGTTTTCTGATAGATTTACAGAACCCACATTTTGTTCTGATAGCTATGAATCAAAAGCTAGTTGTTATGATGATTATATAATGGTAAATTTGGCTATGGATGTGTTGTTGACTGTTTTTTATCCACTATCAATTTTGTCAATATGCTTTAGAGCGGACAATTAGGGTTTCGGGCCGGAATCCAAACCTGAACCCATATGAAAGGGATGCTGTTTTCGGGTTGGAACTCAAACCCGAACTAAAAAGGGTGTGTCGCAGATTTTACTTGTGAAATTAATGGTTTTTGTCTGACGCGACCAAGTTTATTTAATGCAACCTGAATCCGCAAAAATGCGAGTTGTGCTGCAGATGCCCTAAATTTGGGTATAAAATGTCAACCCTAATATGTTTCTTGTTTTTACTGTCCAATCTTGTGCTCTGTATGCAAATATTCGAAGAATTAATGTCACTAGCGAGACAAAGTAGTCAATGTAATTTGTAATGTATCATTTTGATTCAATTGCTATCTATTAGTGAACTGAACGAGCTCTCTCTACTACATTACATCCCGTTCAAATGACCATTCAAATGTGTTGTCAAAACCTATGAGCACCCGAAATTTGATTTGACCAACTTACAGAATGGTTCTGGTCGAATTATCTAATAAAACTTAAACTCAAATCAGGTGAAATCGCATGAATTTTTGCATTTCATACCAAAAAATGTGAAATTCAACCCGAGCCATATCCCAAAGTCTTCTCGAAATAGATTTATCAACTTAATCCGAACATTCAATTTGAAACCCAAAATTACTACCTCTGCTCAAAACATTCATTTACCTAAAAAATAAAATAGAATAAATTGAACCCTCCTAAAAATATTTTGTTTAATTTTTTTGGGGACAAATGTATATAAAATGGGGTGGTCGCTAACGTGCGCCTGCTCCGAGCTCCGGTGATGCCATGGCCAGCAGAGACCACCACATGAAGCGCGCTTCAATTCTCTTCCTCTATCTCCTCTGCTTCGCCACTCTCGTCCTGGTTCTCTCTTCCTTCAAATCCTCCTCCACAAAGCCCTCTCCGACGTCTCTCCAGGGCTTCAAATCGGAGCTCCTCGCCGGATCGTGCGACTACTCCGACGGGAACTGGATCTACGACCCGAATGCGAAGCTGAGGTATGACAATACCTGCAAGGAGATATTCAAGGGCTGGAACTGCATCTCCGGCAACAAATCCAACGGCCGAGATCTCAACAATTGGCGGTGGAAGCCCAAGCATTGCGATCTGCCGCCATTCGATCCGGTGAAGTTTCTGGAGATGCACAGAGATATCAGCATTGGTACTTTCTCGAAACAATTCTTTCTGTTTGTGTCTAGTGGAGTGATTAGTTTTTGTTTGGCTGCTGAGAAAATGTAGGAAAACAAGAGGATTTGAATTTCAGAGTAGTTCAGAATTATCGTTAGTGAACTGAGTATGATGAACCAGGAGCATTTTCGGTTTCTCTAAGTTTCACCTGAGCTCACCATTTCCATGGTATTTAGTGTCACATTTTTAGCACTTCTCTTTTTAATGTAAAATTAATTTCTGTTGGCTGCTGAGAAAATGTAGGAAAATGAGAAATTTTGAATGTCAGAGCAATGCAGAATTACCTCTAGTGAACTGAGCCGAATGAATCAGGAGCATTTTTTTTTTTGTGTGTTTTTAGGACAGTTTCATCTGAGCTATGTCCTTAGTATTAGTATAACAATTTTAGCAACTTTTCTTTTGATGTAAAATTAATTTGTTTGGCTGCTGAAACTTTGAATTTCAGAGTAGTTCAGAATTATCTTTAGTGAACTGAGCCTAATGAATCAGGAGTGTTTTTTGTTTCTCAAAGTTTCATCTGAGCTAACCGTTTCCACAAAATTTACTGTAAAATTAATTTATGGTTGGTTTCTGAGAATCTTGGTGAAAAGAGAAGAAATTTGAAAACTAAGAGGCTGTTCTGTCTGCTAGGCAAGTGCTTGAGGCTTGAATTTGGATTTTGGTTAGTTTGGTGGGACTTTTTCTTTATTTAGGTCCTTGGAGAGATAAGATTCTAAATAGTTTTTGATTTACTATGTTTTTTGAGAAGGCAAATGCATAAACTATTTTTGTTTGGAATAAAGTAACCATCATGATCCTTTGAAAGAAAGGAGTTGTTTGTGTGAAGGAAACTTTTGATTTGTGCAAGTGCGTGCAGTTCAGCTTGCTTTAATTTCTGTATGTTAGCATGTATGCAAACTGGGTATAAGTCTAGCATCTTGAATAAGATTATAGAAGCCATTGCAAAAGTGAACAGCAATATAGCGTTGGTCGGTTATGTGTTTTCATAAATGCCACCAGTTCAAGTTTGTATGGCAAGGAGTGAATGGGAAAGCATTACAAAGTTGGACCAATTCAAGTCTATATTTTATGTAATTTTCAAATAGGAATGTGTATCTGCACACTCATGACTCATTTGTATATGATCTTGTATATCTGGTCTCAGAAATTTATTTTTTAGTATGCTGTTTTAGTTCCTTCAGTTATATGCTCTTTGTAGACCTAATGAATGCTCAACAGTGCAGGATTTGTTGGGGATTCCTTAAACAGGAATATGTTTGTTTCTCTTTTTTGCACCCTCAAAAGGGTATCCAGTGAAGTGAAAAAGTGGCGTCCGATTGGGGCTGATCGAGGGTTTACTTTTCTGCAATATAACCTTACCATTGCTTACCATCGAACTAATCTTCTGGCACATTATGGTAGGTAAGCTATGTCTACTTCAGGTTGTGTTATCACTGTCGTTGTGTTCTGGTATTTAGATATTCTCACATCATATTGTCTAGTCCATACTAATAATAGGGTGTGCTTGCCCTTGTTATAGGGTATAAATATCCCTTAGTAACCACAATAACTTGTGAAAAAAACTCCTTATATTTGAGAGACTTTTAGTTAAACTAAGGGCTTATCAGTACAAGAATTAAGGGAGCATCTTTAAGAAATATATATAAACTATAAGTTAGTGCCTCTTTATGGATAGATGGCGTTACATAGATAATATTCTATTTTGCTGACTGTTCAAACTTTAGGGAGTATTCAACGATGCTTACTCTGCTTGCAGGTGGTTGGCTAATGCTAATGGGGGTGTGTTGGAGTCTCTTGGTTATAAAGAGGGTTACAGAGTTGATGTTGATATTCCAGAAGGCACGTGGGCAGAGGCTCCAAGCTTCCATGATATTCTAATCTTTAACACAGGACACTGGTAATTGATATTCTTATCTGAAAATTCTACATTATCTATAATTTATTTAAAGTTGAGGATTGCATTATCTTTTGCCTTATAAGGATTGCCTATTGCATACACACATCTATTGGGTGCTAAATTCATCTTTTCCAGAGTGCCCATCAGTTAATCACATTTCTTTGTGTAATTTCATCTAGCTAGGATATGAAATTAGCTTCTTATCCATCAGGTTCGACGCTATTTATATCTGTCTTTGGAACGAGTTGCTACTTTCTTGTAATCTATAGACTTCGTTCTTGTTCTTGTTGAGATTCGAACAATTTTGAACCTGGGTGAAATTTTGCTGACTCTGGCCTTTCGGTTCTTGTTGATAGGTGGTGGGCCCCTTCAAAATTTGACCCTGTGAAGTCACCCATGCTTTTCTTTGAAAATGGTCTGCCTGTAATTCCTCCAATAACTCCAGATGTTGGATTGGATATGGTCTTAAAACACATGGTATGACTCTGTGTTCTAGTCTTAATTTTTTTAGAGGAGATACAGGATCTTTAAACTCAGTTATGCTTGTTAAACAATGATTAAATACTTGTTAATTAGGATCTCATAATTATTTTTCTTTTTGATAAATGACACTATGAGTGGATGTTCATATTAGCCTTTTAAGTTATAAGTGTTCATGCTCATATTCATATCAACACATTACACTATTATGCATAAAAATTCTCTTTAGTTATGGAACTTTGCTACCTTTCACAGATTTATTTACGATATGTGTTATGCCGAAGTATGCAATCATGAATGGTTTTTAGAGTTTAGTAGTTTGAAACCAAAATACGGAATACCCAACAGCATTAGCTAATAACCGATGATAATTGACGATATAGCTTCCATATTTGTTTGCGAACTTCTTTTCCCTGGTTATAATAATGTAGTTGATGTGGATGAATCATAAATTACAAATAACACTCAATTTGCTAATTTGATTGTCTGAACATTTTCTCAGATTTTATTTGTATATTTGTCCTTGTGATAGATACTGTATGTGGAGAGGAAAATGAAACCAGGTGCCATCAAATTTTTCCGTACACAATCCCCTAGACATTTTGAAGGTGGTGACTGGGATCAAGGTGGTTCTTGTAAACGACTGCAGCCTTTGTCGCCAGAGCAGGTGAGTTCATCAGTGACTACTGTTTGGTCCTAAGCAAACTCACTGCTTTTTTGCTTCTATACGCAAAACCAAAGAAGGCTAAAGGATTTCTATGCATGGTTTCCTTGCTAGGTTGAAGATTTCTTTTCTCTAAAGAATAATGGAACAAATGTGGAGACACGCCTGGTGAATCAGCACCTCTACAAATCCCTCGAAGGATCTGGTTTCCATATTTTGGATATAACCCGTATGAGTGAGTACAGAGCAGATGCCCATCCAGCTACAGCTGGTGGAAAGAAACACGATGATTGCATGCATTGGTGCTTACCAGGAATAACTGATACGTGGAACGACTTGTTAATTACCCATTTAAACAGTATTCAGGTTAGAAATTTGTAATAATTTTGATCCATGTATTCCATTCTATTTTGGTTCTTTCATGAGCTTGTTTCATGATTTGATCTAGGTCTATCGATTCTGACTTATTGTTGTATAAATAGTTAAATACATATATGGTTAGGATCCCTGAGAACTGTGAGACCATGGCACTTTCATTCTTTGGCTTTTTAGTTCCACTGCCATTATTTGTTAATGCTAGCAAAACGTTACCTTTCTTTTTCTTGTGTGACCACATCATGAAGATTGTATTGAAAGCATTTAATCTTGTGCCTGTTTATTCGAATGTTCAATTAGACGTAGGATAATCATCATGTTTAATTTGCCTTCTCAATCGACTGTTGGGCACAAACATGCATGCACTTGCTCACACTCATACACATAGGGGTCGTTCGTTTAGCTATTTTCAAGTTAATTCCTATGAAATAAGCTATGGCATTTTAGGTAGTTTCAATATCTAATTTCTGCGTTCGTTTTTTTTAAAGGGCATATATGGGATTAAGAAATCACTTTCCTCAAATGAGTTGATATATTAAAAAATCTGAATATTTCATGTTACATTTTTAATATTTCAATTCTTGACAATTGAATTACTAGCATATCAATTACCTTTTACAAAAAATTAAACCCCATAGTGTCTTCAATATTGACAACCCAAGATATGAACAAATATGCTTGCTTCTTTTGTGAATTCCATCTATATTTGCTCTCAAATGAATGTTTCGGTATTGTAAGGGGAGCTTTTTATTCCTCACGATATTTGCTGTCAGGAAGCTTTTTTTTATTTATTTATTTTTTATTTTATAAATATTCTATTCTAATTTGGTACATATAGATCGATTAGATGTGCACTCTTGTTAAAATTGCTTATTTGTTCATTAAGTGGACGAGGGACATAAGTTGAGTTTTCTTCTTTCCATTTAAATTACTCGATAAAACGAAGCTGATTGCAAAGCAAGTATCAAAAGATTCAAAGTTTTCCCTTTTTCTTTAACACCAGTTAAGATTTCCTTACTAGAAAATGAACCCTTCGATCTTTTGAGACCAATTCTGCTAGATCACGTATAAGAAAATTAGTTTCCTTTCATGAAATGATGGTGATGATGATTTATTTGTAACGAGGACTATTTATGTATCGATTTATGAATAAGGGTACAGTCTAGTCTAATATTATGCGATAGATCTTTTTCATCAGTACCGTCTGACATGAAATTGAATTCATTTTAGGTGGAAGAGAAGCTCAATCAAGCATGACGGTCCATCCTTTCTTGTCTTCAATACGACCAGTTTGAATTCCAGTAAGTGTTGCATGCAGTTTATGAGCCACAGTGTCTGGTCCTGTTTTGTATTCAACTCTGCACTTACACATTCCTTTTGTTACTAAAAGCCCTCAAACAAATTGGTCAGAGAAAAAAGCTCTAAATTGCATGTTCTACCTTTTGTCTTTATAGGTGACACTACCAACAGGAGTGACAACCACTGCGGTTCCTGTACAGAAAGCTTCATCAGCGTCCATCAAATCCTCCACTGGAACGGTACGTTCCTCCACCTGAAAAACATCGACAATCCTGAGATTTTCTTTGAAAAACTTATGTTATTTTGCATACTCCATGTCCAATATTTTGGTGTAGTTGGATTTTGGTAGTACAAGAATAGTCACCTTGTAACCTGAATCAAGAGCTATTTCAATGATGCTTTTTCGTGTGATTCCTGGAAGAATAGTCCCATGTATTGTTGGAGTTGAAATGAGGTTATCCTGCAAAAAGGATAGAAAACATAAACACAATGTTAGAGCTGACAATTTTTGTCTTGACACATGACTCGACGTGAATTAGGTAGGTTTGGGTTCAGCTTAATTGTGTTCGTGTCAGCTAACCCAATCCGTTTAGTTAATCGTGTTGAACCCGCCTAGCCCATTCAATTAAATGAGTCATGAACGGGTCGTGTAACCCATTAAATAATCCACTAAATATATCGGGTCGTGACAAGTCAATCGAAACCCGTTTATTTAAACACATCGGGTCATGCTGTGTAATTTTGAACCCCGTTATTTAAATGTGTAGAGCGTGTTGTGTCAACCCACTCATTATTGGGTCGTGTAACTCAACCCAATTAATGATCAGGTCGTGTTTGGGTTGACCAATTTAACATAATGCTAAACTTTCAACACTACAATGACAAACATGACCTGCGAACACGAATTGCCACTCCTAATATTGTGGGAGAAAAAGCAAGTTTTTGGACAAAATCTTGACTTCAAGGCATAAATTGGAGTTAGAGAAACAGCCTCTCTATAGAGTAGGGGTAAGGCTGAGTAGAAAATGACCCTCCTCACACCCCCACAATGGCGGTAGCCTCGTGCACTAGGCCCCCCTTTAATATGTCGTGAGTTATGATAAGATTATGACCATTTTCGGGCTTGATTTTTACCTTCACCACAAAAATATTACAAATAGAGACCTCCTCAATGTTTCTTCCAGTCACTGCATCTAGAAATAAGACATCAGAGAACCCTTTGGCTTTTGCTTCCTTTACTGCTTGGAAAACCTAAAGTGACAGTTTCCAACATTAGTATATATAGTTGTGCAAGAAATAGGTGAAGCCAGCTTGTTAAGTCTTTTTCAGCTTACTGGTGCATAGTTGCCTATACTTTTGACACAACCAGTTCCACCCGGAACAGCTCGATGAAGCTTATCTTCGACGAGCAAGTTCAGAGGTTGACCCTGTTATACATGCAGACAAAACACAACCTATATCACTGAGAAATTGTACAGCCCCATTAGGAGTAATTACGGTTTACTATCCAATATTTATGTGCTGAAACATATATCTACACTTTTCAATTTTCTTAACATTAGTTCACTCTATCTATAAATCATTAGTTATGTGTTTTGGGACATTAGAACTTGATCGTAATCCGTAATTATCTCTTCCCATTAACATGTATTAATCAAGTGAAATCTTGAATCTACCTGGTTGCGATGAGGATGCTGTCCAGTTGGAGAAGCATAAACTAGGAATGTATAGTCCGCCGCCGGCCCCATTCCCATTGCACACCCACTTCCCATGAGCAAAGGCCTAAGGTACAATGTGCCTTTCCCATAAGGAGGCACCTGTTTTCAATTCAAAACCACTTTTAGATGCCATTCATGCCATCGGGTTTTGGCAAGCATTGACAAACATGCATGCATAGGAAACACATATACATGTAAAGATGTTGTAGTGTATCATATTAGTGTACCAAATCCTTGTTTGCTTGCACAGTTTGCTTTATTGCATCAACAAATTGTTCGACTGTTGGTGATGGCATGCATATTCTCTCTGCACCAATCTTCATACGCATAGCATTCTGTTCTGGCCGGAAGAGTTGGACACAACCATCTTCTCTTCTGTAAGCCTTTAGACCTTCGAACAGACCCTAGTATTACACCACACATTGATGATATATTATAAGCACAGCACAACACTTCGGATTTGGATGTAACACCCACACACACATGTTTATGTACAGGAAAAAATTAGGTGCACAAACTTTATTGTGAGAATAGATGCACAAAGATATACGAACAATGAAAGGAGTGCAAGCTGATTATGAAAGTGTCTAGACGAACATGAATGAGCATGGAAACTTGAACGTCTAGATATTTTCATGCTCATTTTGCACTTTTTTCATTCTCCACATATTTCCATACACACATATCTATTGGAAGCACAAACTTTATTGTGCACGCACAAAGATATGCAAACAGTGAAAAAATGCAGATTGACTATGAAAATGTCTAGACAAACATGAACGAGCGCGAAAACTCTAATAATTTGCACTTTGATCATTTTTCACATATCTGCGCGCGCGCACACTCACACGCATATATATATATATATATATATATTATGACTCACCTGTCCATAGTTCAATATTCCGGAAGATGGGGTAAGCTCAATATTCCGAAAGGGAGTGACACTTC